>JAJEKB010008248.1:0-19908 GCA_022393335.1 Macrotrachela quadricornifera | reverse complement strand
ACCCAACCCAAGCTTAAAATTTAGATATTATCTCTATACTATTTTTCGTATTATAATGAAAATCCAATATTTCTTCGTCGAACATCAGGCTGCCTAGCTAGGCTAAGGTTTCAAAGTAAAGTATATGTATGTCATTATATATATGGGGTTGTCCAGTCTGACTGGAGGCCCTAATTATTTTTGATCGTGCTACTTCTATAACGTGTAATACAAATATGATTTTTTTACCATTTATAGTACTCGTATAGTGCTAATGATCTGCCAAGGATCAGAGGTCTATATCATGTCCAAAGTAAAAAATAGTCAAGTGTGTTCAGAAAAACTTTTCAGAAGCTCTGCTGGTATTTATGAAAAGATTTTCTGAACACACTTGACTATTTTTCACTTTGGACGTGATATAGACCTCTGATCCTTGGCAGATCATTAGCACTGTACGAGTACTATAAATGGTAAAAAAATTATATTTGTATTACATGTTATAGAAGTAGCACGATCAAAAACAATTGGGGCCTCCAGCCAGACTGGACAACCCCATATATATGAATATAAAATTCGCAATAGAGTAAATATTGTTGAATTTTAAAATGGATTCTGTATTGGTTAATATTTATATAGTATGTCTTCAAAAGCATATTTTAAATCTGTTACTTGATCAAACAGGAATTTAGAAAGCAGATATGGTCTTATCGTTATTCAGCGTACGAAGGTGTTTTTTTTTATATCTTATTTCATAGAGAAGCGTGATGTTGAAAGTTTTGAATTTCCAGGAAAATAGTGCTATAACTATTTCATTTGAATTTCCTGGAAATAAATATTTTCCATGCCCTCGATGAAATTCCATTGTATCGAGTTGAACATCAGCAGTATATTGACGACGACAGCGAAATTCAAATTGCCACAAAAGAATTTCGTCGACCATTTCTAGACAATATTGACACTTTTCGGCTTCAAGAAAAATTCATGTATATGGTTTGTCCACAACTATTGCAATATGAATAAAACTTGCAAAACATAGGTTTTCAAAATTCATTAGGTTCTATGTGGTATATCGTGCTTTTTTTATTGATGATGGTTATAAATATATTAGTATTTACCCATAAAAGACAACCAGGAAAGATCTAACCATTTTTAGATAACCTTTCTTACATATCTAAATCGTCATCGTATTTGTACTGTAAAATTGATCAATATCTGTGCCATAATAAACTAGATTTAATAATATCATTCAGTTCTTTTCGTTTTGATTTTCCAGTATAATTCTCATCATTTTTATAAATAACATTAATCACACCAATATCTATATAACAAAATAAAAATATTTCTATGATCTAAGCTATTACCAGAATTAAATAATGCTATGTGTCTATTGTAGATTTGTATAATACATACACGCACGTTTACCACTCAACTTATTCTTAAAATGTCTCAATCATCAAGTATGTATTATAATAGATTAATTTTCTAAAATAATATATTATCTTATCTCTTTTGTACGATAGATTCAACACCAAACATGAATATTTTCTCAGAATTATCAACCATTACAGCTGATAATAAGGTAAGAACTGACTATCTGATACATTAATATGTCTGCTAACAAAATATTAGATAAATTCAACAACAGGAGAACGTGCAATAAAAAGAGCTGCATCCGATGAACTTGGAGGTGAAGCAAAAAAGGTTATGGTTGACCATCATTCATACGAAAAACAAACTCCGAGTATTGTTCCAACATCTTTTGATCAACCAAAATTCGTTAGTGCAGCTATGATAGTCAGTAGTGCTCGTACAAACGTTCAAACAATACCTGAAATATCAGATGAAGAATTACTTGCAATGACAATTGAGTTCGAAAAGAAATATCCTCAATAATTATTATTATGGTTTGATAAAACACAATGATCTATAAACAAAACCTCGTTTTTCGTAGTGTGCTATTGTAATGTTCTAGATTATCTTTTTTCACAACTGAAAAGCAGTCGTGTATCTGTTGTTAGATAGGTTGATGCGCATGTAAAATAAAATTAGGTTTATTACTAGTATTCAAATCATTTGTTCTGACTTTCCACCATAGATCTTATTACTTGTGTTATTTATTCATATATTAATAATCAAATTAATACTTATATAATGAGAATAAAATATTTTTATAATCTAAACCATTTCTAGGATGTGACAAATCGTATGTATCTATTGTAGATTTCATTAATATATACACTTAAATTTTTCTTCGAATTTGTCGCTCTAACATGACTCAATCATCACGTGAGTCTTCTAGTAGATTAAATTTTCAAAACAATTTATATTATTTTCTTTTCGACCATAGACTCAAAAGTGAACGTAAATAATCTTTCAAAATCATTATTGGTAACACCTGATAATAAAGTAAGAATTGAAGACCTTATAGTAAAGTATTCGTATTCACAAAATAGCAGATAACTTCAACTACCACAGAAGGCGCATCCAAAATATCTGCTCCAAAAAGACCCGCTTCAAAAAGACCTGCTCCCAAGAGACTAGCCCCGAAAAGGCTTGAATCTGATCACTCGGGGAGTCAAGTAAAGAAGAGTTTGGTTGATCGTTCTTCATCTAAAGAACGAATTCGAAAAGCAGTTCCAAAATCTCGTCTTCCACCAAAAATTGTGAAGCTGTTGAAATGGCGCCGGATGATCGCACAAATGTTCAGATGCCCAAACTCTTCAATAAAGAATTATTAGAAATGATAATCAAGTTTGAAATGGAACATCTTGAAGAATTATCTCAAAGATTTAATAGAATATCAAATGGTTGTTGGACGATACTTTTCTTTTTGTCGTGTGCAATTATTGTAATGTAGCGCTGCGTTTTTTGTACAGAATCATAGCTTTTCTGTCTCCAACTTATGCATACCCATATTTATATTTCATAGATATAGCATCATTATTGTTTAAAATAATTTCAGATTAGAGATACGAAGTAACAATAGTCGATAAACTAATTTGTTGCATCAATATTGATAACAGGTTCAACAATGAACACAAATATTCCTTCAAAATCATCAATTGTTACCGCTGATAATAAGGTGAGAATCGAATATCGCATGATAAAATATTTTCACTAACGAAACAATATAGATAACTTCAACTGAAGTAGAAGGCACAAGAAAAAGAGCTGCATCCGATGAGCTTGGAGGTGAAGCAAAAAAGGTTATGGTTGACCATCACTCACATGAAAAACAAGCTTCGAGTATTGTTCCAAAATCTTTTGATCAACCAAAATTCGTTAGTGCAGCTATGATGGTCAGTAGTGCTCGTACAAACGTTCAAACAATACCTGAAATATCAGATGAGGAATTGCTTGCAATGACAATTGACTTCGAAAAGAAATATCCTCAATAATTATTATTATTATGGTTTGATAAAACACATAATGATCTATAAACAAAACTTCGTTTTTCGTAGTGTGCAATTCTAGTGTTGTAGTGCTTCATTTTTCATAGAATCATGTTTTTTTCTATTGAACGTAGTGACATATGTATTTCTAATCGTTATCGATATAGCATTATTATTATTGAAATTAATTTTAGATTAGAGATATTAACTGTTAGTAGTTGACGAACTGTCTTTATTAGATAAATATTAGTCAAAAATTATCTTTCAATGAATGTCTGTATGAAATTCAAATATCATACTCCGCAGATCTTGCATTCAGCTGCTAGAAAGTTTTGGATTCCAATTGTGTACAATATATAGTATTTATGTGATTCATTTGCTTAATGTATGAAAGTTCTACTATCCAAATAGCTACATGAAAATGATGATTGTTTTTTCCACCATTATCATCAATACGATTTAATGGATCCCTATGCGAAGCTATGCAACCTTTATTGGTTTAAGTGAAGTAGTCTTGGTCAAGTTTGTTTCCAATGACATAAACATTCAATTTTATGGACTGAGCTTTGGTTTAAGATTTTATTTTTAGATACACCTGCATAATACAATAGCAATATGGTACTGTAATCGGTTTGTATGTATTACACTCGACATACATATTCATTATGCATTGAAGAACTTTGATCTTGACATATTTTGAGGTTCATTTCAATATCGTATTCAAATATTCGAAGTTTAAAATAGTATCATACATAGAGTTTACAAAATCAAATGACCACATATAATTCTAATGTCCTTTATTATATCAATCTTTACTTTTTCATATTTACATTATGAAACATAACTGATGCACAAAAAAAACAGTAAAAACAAAACAACGAGATATATTGTAATGGAAACTGATGAATACAAGAATGAGCACCCAGTCAAACGTAAAAGTCCGAAAAACGCATGTAAATGCAGTATTATCGTTACTTGTACACGCATGCATCGTTTTGATATAACATGTGTGTAAACGCGTCACAGAGTTTACTATATTCGCGAGTACATGCATGAAAGTTTGTGCATCTACACGCTCTATATCTTCCCTTGCAAGGACATGCATGACAATATTATAATGATCCAAAAATGAAGTGCATGTTGTGAACATGCATGAACACGCAGAAGCTTTTTTTCAGAGATAAGATTCGAACAGACTTACTTTATTTTATAAGACTGCCTGTTGCACCATTCGACCATTTACTTACATTAGGAAATATAATCAAAATCGAGTTTATAATGATCATCTGATAACTACTATATATACATGTGCATAAAATTCAACTAAGGGGGGAAAAATAGTTTTTTTTCTGATTAGAATCAATCTGTAACCAAAAATATCAGTTTAATCAAAAAAAATTAATTTAACCAAAAATATCAGAAAAATAAAAAAAACGTATCATCAAATTTTTAATCTCTGCTATTCAAAATAACAATTCAAGGATGAAACATCTGAAATCAAATATTTTGAATTCTTTTTAAAATTCGAAATCAATTGATTTTAAATTTAAGAAAATGAATTTAACTATTATAATTAATCAATCAAAAAAGTCTGATTTTATTACTTCATAATTGAGTCTAACAGTAATAAAGAATTTTAAAAAGTGCAGAACTTTTTTAAGTAAATATATAGTTATAAGAAAATCGTGCTAATTTTTATAGAAAATAAATAAATACGCTTCGATAAAAAAACTAAACTCTTGCAAGAAGTGGCATGTAAAATATAAAGTAGGAAAACTTCGCATGTCAACGCAAAATCAATTCAGTATTAGCTTTCATAAATACACTTCTTTTGCGCTGACATACAGGATTTAGAGAATATCTCATTATTTTGCAAGTACACGCCGTTAACATTTTAGCATTTTCATGCAAGACATGATTTGTATGAACATGCGAGAGAAGCGCATGCGAGTATCTGCATGGGTAGACTTCATGCGTAATCTCACATGTTTTACTAAAAAATTTCGAAATTTGTGTTTCCATCCATGTACTTACATAACGCAACTCCACGTGTGTATTGATATTTCGTATTTACACGCAAAAAGTGAAAATATTTTATATAACTTGCATGAAAATGCATGGCTTATGATGATTTAAAAAATATTTTGCACAACGATGCGTATTTTAAGACATTTTTTGTAAATACACACGTTTCTCTGACTCTCACGTTTGACTGGGAACATATGCATAACAGAATTCTCTAAAAAAGTTTCAAAATCGCAGCAGAATTTTGTTCAGGATTCTATTCCACAGACATACTATATACAACACAATTCATGTATATCAGTTTACATATTTTCTCTTTTGATTCTTGTCAATAAATTCTAATCAGAATCAAGATAATAGTCGAATTCCTTCAAATAGAATTTTATAGAATGTTTTGTAATTATGAGAGAAACAATATTAAATAAAAGCAATGCATAAGTGTACAAAATTCTAAATTCTGTTTGGTAGGCATTCTGCAACTACTGAATGAATTATACAGGAATTAAAACTAGAGAAAATGAAAAAGTTTCTATCTATCTATATATATAAAGAAGAAAGTTTGTCTGGCTGTCTGTTTGTCTATTCCCTACGCATTTGGATACGGTACGAGCAAATACAGCGAAGTTTTGCACAGAATACCTTTTTGATCAGAGGAAGGTCATAGGGTAGTTTTCGACCCAAAATTTTCATCTAAAGGGTGGGACATGTTTCCCCTATTGTTGAATTTACTATAGTAAATGCTATGCTCAGAGAATTTGTGCGTATTATTGTTTTCTCAATAATTCAAGAACGAAAGTAAATAAAAACATACGCTTTTTGCTATTGGTCACGTGACATTTTAGAATAATCGAAAGAAAACGAATAGAATTGATAAGATGAAATGCGACCCTACGATTGAAAATATTCATCGAATAAAGAAAGTAAAAAGTGAGATAAAATCTCACTACCCATAATTCATAATCTATGTATATAAACAAGAAGTTGTGTCTGTCTGTCTGTCTGCCTGTTTTTTATGCATTTAGACATCGCACGAACTAGGGGTGCTAAACTTTTCATGACATACGTTTAGGTCTCGAGGAAGATCGAAAGGGGATCAAGATAACCAGCAAGAGAGTTGGGCTGAAATTTCAAACAGGTTATGATACATTGCAATTTTTCCCAATCTTTTAAAAACTTCGGAGTATTTGCTGCCATTGTTAGAACATTCACCTCTTAGTATCACTTTTTTTGCAGTGAGTGTTGCTATAAAGTAGGGGAATACGCATAAGTTGAAAAAAAGACTGTCACATCCCCACACTATTTGCTGAATTATCTAATTTAAAAAAGAATGTAAGTGTATGCACAGCGGGACATGTAGTAATACTAGATGAAAAGGTCTTAAGCAAGTCTTCTGTACATCTTCTGTCGTTTCCTGTCATTGTAAGTTTCCAGTATGGAGACTTCTCGGGCAACGTCGGGTACTACCACTAGTATAGTATAAAACAAGCGTTTTCACTAAGAGAAGATTGTCACAAAATGAAAAAAACTTTATTTTTGATTTAATAACACATTATAAAGACAACATTAAATTATAGAATATAAACAATATTTTTTTCTATCTCCAATTCGAATTGTTTATGTTTATCAATATGGTAAGAACTAACACAAACTCAAGTTATAGAATAATATATTAACCCTTTAGCTGCGGGGTCCGTATATATACGGGCTGAGCTTTTACTGACATTACTGTCCTCATTATTTCATTGAAGCTTGATCTAACACCACTTCTCTTTCTTTTCTTATCTCGTCAACATTCCTGCATCATTGCTATGCACTACATATGAATCTTCGTGCTTGTTCATATACTAGTTCTCACATTCTAATACGTACGCTTCGGACATTCTACATTCTTCTAATGTATTTTTTGTATGTTCTTTCTTTCTCCTTTTTGTATGTTTTTTCATGTAAAAAAAAATCTCAAAATTCAGATATGTCCTTAGTATTATATACGTGTCTTTCCACATAAACAAGTTACTACTCATATTATTATATGAACAGCAACACATACATGTAAAAGCCGAAAAGACGCTTCAATTATTCAACTTTCTAATTCAACTATTCAACTATTCAACTATTCAACTATTCAACTATTGATACATGAAAGATTAAAGACGCTAATTACAGGATGCTTCCTGCAGGACGCTAGAACTAATACACATAATGTTGAGGGTGTGGGTGAGGTTGTCAAGGAACCGCTACCTGTAGATAGTTGCGAAATGGAACGCGCAGCATCTTTACTCCGTGGTTTACTTCCAGCATCCTGGAGGCAGCACTATTTAGATAGCATTTTGGAGACAGCATCCTGTGGACATCATCCTGTAGGCAGCATCCTGTAGGCAGCATCCTGTAGGCAGCATTCTATAGGCAACATCCTGCAGGCAGCATCCTGTAGATAGCAACCTGCAGACAGCATCCTACAAGCAGCATTCTATAGTAGCATCTTTAATCTATCATATAGTAATAGTTGAATAGTTGAATATCCGAATAGTTGAATAGTTGAACGAATAGTGGAATAGCCGAATCGGCTTAACGATTATTACACTACTGATACAGCAATAAAATTTATTCAAGACTTCTCTTGAAAGCAAAGAGTGTCATAAAAAAACCCCGTAACTAAACGGTTAATATACTTGTTGTAGCTACTAAAAAAATGAATGATCAACATTAACGATTAATTTTGTTTATTTCATATTCAATTAGTTTTTTTCCAATTACTTGTAGAAATAATGTTGATTTTCTTTTTTTTTGGATAAAGAAGGTTTTAGAAAATCAGGCAATTTCCTGAATATATAGAATTTAGATAATAAATAATGAGAGTTTGAAAACACTTTAGCTTATTCAAAATCGATTCTCTCGAACATAGAATTAAATTGTAATTTACAGTATTCTATGTTATTGATTATATTTTCATTATCGTTATTTCGACAAAAGATCATCGAAGACTTTCAGTATGTATAGATATCTTTTTCTAACGAGGAAACCGTCCAAAGTGTCCCCGCCCGATTTCGGTCGTTTACGTGCCAGTCGATGGAGGACATCGAGCTGGTAAAAAGCCTACATGGATTTGCGCTGAGTCCTCTTTCTCCAAAAGTTATGACGGTTTTACTAGATTTTCCATTTATGGCAGTGGGATGCCAAAAAATTCAAACAACCGAATTTTGAACTGAAATTTTACCCATATGTAGGTCTAATGACCCTTAGAATATCCTGAAAGTTGCAGCTAAAAAGAACTTTCCTTACTCGAGATATTAAATTTCCATGAAATAGTCGTTCGCCACAGATATATCACAAAAATCGAGTTTGCTCGAAAACTTGATATCTCGGGTTAAAAACATTGTTTTTGACTGAAACTTTCAAGATATTCTAAGGGTCATTAGACCTATATATGGGTAAAATTTCAGTTCGAAATTCGTTTGTTTGATTTTTCTGCCATCCCGCTGCCATAGGTGGAAAATCTAGTAAAACCGTCATAACTTTTGGAGAAAGAGGACTCAGCGCAAATCCATTTAGGCCTTTTATCAGCTCGATGTCCTCCATCGACTGGCACGTAAACGACCGAAATCGGGCGGGGACACTTCGGACGGTTTCCTCGTAAGCAAATAGAACTATTCAATTTAAATTTATTTTTTTAACAAAACCTTTTTTTTTTGTTTCGATAATATAAACGCTATACTGGAAAAAAGTTTCTTTTTTACACTCTTAAATAATAGATATACAACGTTTTAAGAAGAATTCTTTCAAAAATGAAATCTTTTTAGTAGTAAAAATATGATTTTAGACCATTGTCCAAGAATTGAGAAATAGAAATTTCCTCATAGTTTTGTAATTATGAAAATTTCAGAAAAAAATATTCATAATATTTTTCGGTTTTGAAATTCATATCAACGAAGACATATATGGGCCAAATCAGGCAGAATAGGACATTGGATGCTCTAATTTGGCTTTAATTCTTAAAACAAGCTACCGCTCTGAGTATATGTTTATAGCACAGTCGTATGTGAAAATGTTAGCTCTTTCTATTGACTACTAATTACTACCTAATTAATTAATTGATTAATTAATTAGGCAGTAATTAGCGAATATCTCGCTGACCATACGAGAAAAAAATCCAAAACTTCCAGGATAAACTATGCAACACAAGCCGCATATATGGTAAAATTTTCAGCCAGATCGTATTCCACAAATTTCCCTATCAAAATTTGGCTTTGTATAGGTCGTATGGGGATTCAAAAAAGAAATTTATATGTCATCATGATCGAGTGAGTCTGAAGAAGGATTTGAATACTTTGAAATTGATTTGAAACTTTTCATTCGGTTACAGGAGTATTTTTTCAGTTGCACGGTCGTACTTTGTCACATCGCTAACGAAGAATATATAAATTTTTTTGGAAAATCTAAGCCTGCTTGAGGAAAACTTTGAGTAGAGATTTTGTAGTCATAGGAATGGTCTGCAGAATGCACCAATTAGTTTTGAAAAAATATTGTTTTGATTCGGAGTTTTTCTAAGCACAAAGGAAAAAAGTGAAAATCGATGTCTTTTTTACGTCACGTCACGTCACTAACGCTACTTTTTCAATTATAACTCCTCTGAGCAAAAGTATTTCTGGCTGATTTTTTCAGAGTATCTCGAGTAACTTAACATACGTACAACATAAAAAAACTAGCCCTGGTGAACTTCATTAGTCCGAGATACACGTCTTGCAATTTTACGAGTCACGTCGCTAACAAAATGATTTTGCCTATATTTCAGTGCAGAAATATGTGCTCTACCGAATGGTGTAAAAATTAACTAATTATCTCGAAAAATAATTAGGTAATTAGCGGGAGTTTGTTAATAATTGAATTTGTTCTTAGTAGGAGCGGTGGGGCAGTCACGAATTTTTTTGTCTCAGACAATTTAAAATCTATCGGGTCTTCTTTTAGCGTTGAATTCTATCACAAAAAATGATACTCTCCAACACTCATCCCCATTCTAAACTTTATTTTCACTTTGTAGCATTCCATCTTGATGAAATTTTGAGAGATGTTTTGGGTTGGACATACTGCAGTAAAATTTTCAGCTCAAAACATATAGGCTTTCTCGAGATTCAGATTCATTACACACGAATTTGTGCATTTCAAATTTTTCACTGTTTTTAAGGGCTAGATAGTTCGGATTGATCTTAAACTAAAGGGATTGATCAAGTTTACAGCTTAACCCTTTGGGGACCATGGGACATATGTTGTCCCACCTATTTTTCAGTAGAGAAAATGTTTGTTCTACATCAAACTTTTATAATGTTTAAGGTAAATAGATCGCTCACCTACCATCCCATGCAGGTCTTTTTTTTCTTTCCTCCTGTCTTATAGATCCTTCTCAAATGTCCTCCTTTCTTTTTGCTACTATATTTTGACGCATGATTTCCTTCTCTCCTCTCTCGATGCATTATCATGAGGTTTTTATCCGATCATTTTGAGCCAAAAACAACAGCTTGATTGAAGAACTAGTTTTCGATTGAAAAAAAATTCAGTCCTCAAAAGGTTAATATACTCGAATTTTTTTCCGTATTTTAATTTATTGGTTTTTTTAAATTGATCTTATAAAACGTCTAAGGTAGGGTGTGTATTACTTAACAGATTTTACTTGGAATTAGACTCAAATTTTAAAAAATTGACTTTGTTAGATTGTGGAGCTGTTCAAACTCTATTTTAAGGTCAATTTGAACTCTTTAGAATTTAAAAATAGTGAAAAATTTTGAGACACACGGAGAACTTTGACCAGATATCCTTAGTCTGAGAAACTTGCAAAAAAAGTTTTAGAAGTCTAATTCAAGAGTTTTTCGATGAGAAAATGACATGGAAATAATTTTCAATCCATTTCTACTGGATCATTCATGAGAACGAGTTAATTAAACACATAAAAATCCATATGTCTAAGACTTTGTTTATTTTATAGGCTCATGCCGTTTATATCGTTTCATGAACAGGAGCTATCCATAAGAAACGAGTAAAATTTACCAAAATTTATGCCAATGAATTAGTAAAATGTAAGAATAGTATTTTTATGTATTTACGACAAATAAAAATATGTTGATGCTTTTGTGGATCAATAAGGTATTCTACGAAAAATGTCTTCGCTAGTCTGTTGAAAACAAGACAGAAAACAGAAAGAAAAAAAATCACACTTGATTTAACAGACATGATCATAAATTTTGAAAAAATAGAACTTTTTCGAAAAATCATTATATTCAATGGAAAAGATGTTGGAAAAAAATTATGCATCGTCATTAGAACTCGTCACAAAATGAATAAGCTATAGTACGTTCCATAGAGGATATGTTTCTCTACTTGATGTAATATAAAACATAAACCCAAAAAAAATTGACTCAAATGGACTTTTTGGGATGAAGGATAGGCCTTATGTTTTCGAACGCACACATATCAAAATTTTTTCAGCATTGGTGAATTGATATGAGTCCCAAAAATTTATTGGACAATTGCCCAAGGCTAGTTGTGTTACTGATTAGGAGTGTGGCTTTAATACGAACATCAAATGAAAAAAGTGTTCCTAACCACAAGACTCTACTTAGAATATATAGATTTTGAAATATTTTTAGTAAATCAACTTTTTTATTTTCACTTCGGAGTGTCTAAGAGCAATGGCCGTGGTACATTTTTGGTTACAGAAAGCTCGACAAAATTTTTGTTCTTTATAAAAAGATAGAGCCTATTTTGGTCTGTTTTTCTGTGCTATTTGATCACTATTCATCTAATATAATAGTAATAAAATTCTAATGAATACTGTTTTTTTGTTGATACCTAGCTATTTATTTTAGATTATAATGGATGAAGTACTTTTGAATTTTGTTTTGTCATTTTATCATTTTATTGACGTTTGACAAGTTATATTAGAAAATCAAAATATATCACAAGATGCAGGGTAACAAGCTCTACAATTTATAAAGAGCTACTTATTTTATAATTACACTCTTGTTTTCAAAATGAAGAAAACTCTGAGTGACCAAATTTCGACGCTGCGAAAATAGAACATTTTTTTGGTAAGAGCCATATTCGTTTTTTCCTATGTTATCTTCTGATAGTTGTTCTTTAGAAATTGTAGAGCTTTTTATGCTTCATATTGTGGTATATTTTGACTTTTTACTACAACGTATTTTCCGATGACAGAATACAATACAAAATACTCGACGCGTTAAGATCTAAAATAACTAAGTAGACATCAATGAAAAACTGTTTATTAAAATTTTATTACTGTCATATTAGATGAATAGTGAACAAATAGCATAGGAAAACAGAGCAAAAGAGGCTCTATCTTTTCATAAAAAGCAAAGTTTTTCCAAGTTTTCTGTAAGCAAGAAATGTATTATGTGTTTTATATATATATTGTTTTTATTAGAGACATTTTTTCGGTGACTGCTCATGTTAAGAACGCTGTTTCTAATAAGAACAGCCGATGAATTTGTAAAAATGTAATAACTCGGTTATTACAAATTGTAAAAATCTACACCCTTGAATTCAATGGTATCAATTGATGAGAAAAATTTTTTATTCTAGCAATAAAAAAGTTAATTTACTAAAAATATTTCAATTTCTATGTTTCCTAAATAGAATGTTTTTTTTAGAAACCATGCTCCTAATAAGAACAAATTCAATTATTAAAAAACTCCTGCTAATTCCTTAATTATTTTTCGAGATAATTAGCTATTTTTTACACCATTCGATGGAGCAAATATTTCTGCACTGAAATATGAAAAAATTTCCTGTTACTATGAAAAATGACTTACTAAAAAAGACATTACAAACAGCTCCGAAAAAAACTGTTCTTGTTAAGAACATAGACTGTGCATAACTCTATTGATAGTTTCTCAACAAACTGGAAATTTCTATTTTTCAGTTTTAGAACCTGCTGTTGTAGACAGAGGAACACTTTTTTCGAGTGAAATACATAGCACTGTAGAAGAAAAATATTGTACTTTATCATAGTCAATTATTGCAAACACAAGATTCGGAAAAATTTTCTTCATACTGTTTTAGTATTCGATTGCAGCAACGCTAACTCAGTATCTTCAAGTTTTAATCAGCAAGTTCTCAAAAAATAATACATTTAAAACTCTCAACATATATTATCTAATAGATCTTGAATCTCTATTTTTGGCATATAAGACAAATTTATCATGAATATCTATTGGGAGAAAATGGGAATAATGTGTAATGTGATTTATTTTAGAACGCCCTCTTTGAAGTGTATCTACACGGCAAGCTTTGTCTACGTTGACGAAAATAATATATTATGTTGAAAATATATTTCGAAGCTCTAATACTTCATGGAAATGGAAACTTACAGAAATATGTTACTTTTGATTGTTTTGTAGTAATTAAAAAACGAAACAGAGTTCTTCTCTGAATCATTTAAATAGTAGAAGTAAGCATCATTTTCTTACCGTATTATTTCGGAACAAAAAATATGCTACGATTTCCATGTCTTGATCATTTAACGTTTGTCTCCGTAAATTCACATGTGCGCGGTTTTTGTTATCATTGATCGTTTTCTCGAGTTTCGTGTTCCGATATCGAAGAGGTGACGGAATTACTAAATTTAAAATTAGAAAAGAATTAATAAGCGTGTCTAGTGCCTTGAAAAATTCAAATAACGTTCTGTCTTTTGTCAAGAAGATACGTTTGTTGAAAATTCAACAAAGTAGATAGATTTTTCTGAAAATCATGGTTTTTTTATCCAACTAGCCAGAGAGAAATTTTTTTTTTGGAAAATTAAGAAATAATGGATCATTTATAGTTATATGACTCTATTCAATAGAAAACGAACTATATTTGAACAAAAAAATTGAGTCTTCTACTAGTTGTGTAACTATAGAAAAAGTTTGGTGGTTGAGTGCAGCTTTAACAATTTTCAAAAAGATACTTTAAGATGACAAATGAACAGTGTTAGTTTTTCATTGAGTAAAAATATAACAAGGTAATTTTAGCTTTAAAAAGTGGTTTTCAGAATTGATGTTTGATTTACGTATTGAAAAACCAATCAGAAAATTTGCAAAGTTTATTTTAGTAAAAATTCTGTTATTTTCTTGCGAATTAGTGAATATCATCAATGAATACTTTTCATATCGATGTTACAGTCATACTTTACTGCTAAAAGCGCAGAAATCATTCAATCTAACATTTCACATTGTATTATATATCCTCATTTTAATCACTTAAGTCATGCTGAATGTATTCTCCCATTGATGTAACGTACTTCCTCATATTATTAGAAGGCATTGTGTCTTTTATTACGAAGAGTCTTCTAGTAGGATTTACAATCCCAAACAGTTATAATTTTGGCTCCGATATGACTCGAAAAACTGTTTCGTATACACACGACTTCGATGAAGTCAGATTTTGGAGTCGGATGCAGGACTCTATTTTAAAATATTCTAGAATGTTTTGGAACAGTCTAAAGTTTATTAATGTTGTTTGTCACCTTTTTTGGTTATAAGAAACTATAGAAAAGAAGCCTAATGTTTATTGTCCTTGATTGTTAAAGGACGGTTCACATTCTCAAGATCTATGACATTTGACTCTACTTACAATGACCTCTAATGAAGGAAGGGAAAACCCATAGAACTTTCGCTCTCTATTTTCCGTCGTAGACTATGAGAGTTTCACAAAACATATGCTTTTAGGAAACATTCGAAATGAATAATCTCTAACTAATAATCGTAATCAGTGACAGATTCAGCAGCACGATGATTTGACGATCGGCACTCTTGTAAAGTGAACTAAGAGCATAGCTTTTTTAAATAGATCTTCTCAATAAATGTTGATACCAAACAATTAAAATTTTTACATAGAAAGTGTTGCTAAAAGTATTAGTCTTAATCATTTGAGTATAAATTCAATGGTTAGTGTAGCTCTCTGTTGAATAGTAGTGACTAATGGAAAGAGAATACATTAATCATTACTTTCATCCATTGATAATTAATATAAAAGCACTTCAATGATAAACAGAAATAAATAAAAATTTGAGGTATTCAAAATAGTACAGCGCTGAAACTCAGATTTAAAAACGATCAATTCTAGATGAGTACACTTAGAAAAATTTACTTGGTGTTTGCAAAAAAAAAAGAAGTCTGTTCTTTCAACTAACTGTTGTAGAAATAACTCTGAATTGTACTGATTAAATATAAATTTATTTCTTATTAATATTATTTTGTTCAACGTCTTATTCATATTTTTCAAAGAGAACAAGAGTGTGAAAAAGAACAAAGTTACTAACTTAAAATAGAAATCGGTATATTTTGTCTTTTAATTGAACTTAAATCATAAGTTAGAACAGTCTCAATCCATTTCATTATTGCCAGTATCATCATTACACTTCAATTTGTCGAAAAATAATTTCATAACGAGTCAAATGTTATTTTTGGCTACAAATCATAATGACCAATGTCAGAGACAATGTTTAATTTATCAGTTATGATGTATATCTATCGAAATTTAAGCATAAACCTTGATTCTATTATTGATGAGCTTTCTAAAACTAGTCTTCTTCAAGTGCTGTAGGTTTCACTGCTTACTGTTTTTTCTTTCTAATAAAAACTGTTTAATTATGAATTTTTAGATTAATTGTATGAAAGCAATACAAAGAGATGTCAATGTAATAGCACATTGTTAGATTCACTTAGAGAAAAAATTCAGACTATACCTTGAGAGACACCAGATCGAGATCGGAAAATTTTCCCTAGAATATTAGATCGATCAATGACAGTAACATTTGTCTCGTTTGATTTGATTTGTCCAACTGAGTTTTGAAGAGTAACACTATATTTTCCTTGATCGTTCTCTGTTGCGTTATCAATAATTAATTTAAATGTATTATTACTTTCTTCAAAAAATAGAACACCTCTTTGATTAATTGGATATTCATAATTTCCTTTAAACCATTTTATTTCTGGTTTTGGTTTTCCGAATATTTGACATGGAATTATTATTTGTTGATCTTGTTTAACGTTAATTTCAAATGGAAGAGAACTTATAACTGGTGCAATATGAACATTTAAATTAGCTTGACTATTCGTTTTACCTTCAGAATTAGTTAAAATTACTTTATAAACACCTTCATCTTTTGGTTTTATTTTTTTGATTTTAAGTTCATATAAATTTTCTCCTTCTGTTGGTGTCATTATTTGAAAACGTTGATCATTTATTGATATAGGTTTATCATTATAAAACCATTGTGATTTAGGCAATGGATATCCAATTGATTCAACTGTAAATGTAACATCTTGTCCTTGAATAATACTTTCATCTTTTAATGGTTTTCTTATTCTTGGTTTTGTGAGAACATCAAGTTTAACATCATGTGTAATTTTTCCTGCTGAATTTTCTACTTGACAAGTTATTTTATTTGAATGTCTATCAGCATCAATTTTGTGTAATGTTAATGATGCTTTTTGTATTGTATTATCAAATATAATAGAACACTCTGTATGTGGTGTTAATGGTTTATCGTTAAGTAACCAAGTTACTTCTGGAATTAGAAAAGCAGAAAATTGAACTTCATAAGTGACTTCTTTTCCTTCACTAACAGAAGCATCTTCAGGTTTTTGAAGAAAAACGGGAATTTGCTGAACAGTAACAAAAGCTTTTTTAGTTTTGACTATGCCAGCAAGATTTTCAATGAATGCTTGATATTCGCCTTGATCAGTGATTGCTACTTTTGGAATACGAAGGATCGCAGTGAGAGTTGTATCACATGGATTAGTTGATTGTTCGATAGAAACTAGATCAATTTCATTGCCATCTTTATAAAATTTAACAATTGGCGTTGGTCGACCATCGATAATAATAAGACGATAAATAAGTTCATCACCGACATTAATTGTTTGAGGTTCAAGATTATTTTTTAATGTTGGAATTATTCCTACAAAAAGGAAAAAAAAGATAAATAAATTTTGATGACTTTTTTGTTTATTTTACCTTTAACATTTAAATTAACTTTTGTATCAACGAATCTACCTCTATGTGTTGCACGAACTATATATACTTGAGAATCTTGTAGTGTAGAATTATTGATAATTAATCTGGATTGTCCATTATCATCATTAATAATTTGAAAATGATCATTAGATATTATTTCAGTATCATCAGTTTTATGCCATGTAACAGTTGCTTTTGGTATTACAGAAAACTTAACATTTAATTCAGCTATCTCATTTAATAAACATGTTACATCAGTAGGATTGACATCAACTTTTGGTTTCACTAAAATGATTAACGTATAGAAAAGGATAAAACATATGAGAAAAAAATGGTGGTTGTAATTTAAATATCTAGTAGAAAACGTATAATGTGAACACTGCAGACAGTAGAAATAATGAACTAAATATCATGATAAAATGTGTGGTTTGATTGTAGTAATGTGTATTGTGACAATAATCACGAAAGACTTCAAAACTGAATATTTATCATTCACGTTCAATATGTCTTCATCGACAATATTTTAACCGAAAAACTAGAGAATTCTGCATCTATTTGATTAAACATAAGTTTGATATACAATGAGAAGCAGTCGGTTTTATAGACTATTTGACGCTTAAAATCTACTGAGATCTGACCAAAAGTTCTAGATTCATTAAATAGTAATACAAAGATAATGAGATATTTTCAATTCTCTTTTATCAAATATTGAAGATAGTTTTCATGATTATTTATATCAAGATCAATCCTTTCGACACAATTTATTAAAACTTTTTTGACTTATTTTTCTAAAAAAATTTTTAGCTAATTTGGAAACCATACAAACTAATCAAATTTCATTTATTTAATCACTTAAACTTCATTCGATAGAATTATTTAGCCAAAAATTATATAACGTCAGGCTTGGCGAATATTTTGAATATGATATAATATTGATGTCTTTCTCTATCATGGAATTAATAACATTGGATGAGAATGAAGTCAACAATAATTGTCAAGCAATTTTGTATAATTTGAACCTAATGTCCATCTTTGTTTCCATATTTCATTAACAAAAGGCTTCAAACAATTTTCAATATAATAAATGTGATCTATAGTCTCGCTTGTATCTACACATAGGATTATTTACTTTAAAGAATATATTAAAAGAAAATTGTTTAAAATCTATCCTTATGAATAACAGTCTTTGATAATTCATCTTCAATAAGCTACAAGTACTTTAGAGTATCCTTATAGTACATTAGAAAATTGCAAAGATATTTTAGAGAAGTTATTTAGCCAAAAGATTTGATTCAGTATTCAAAGAGAAATCCAAAAATACCTTTTCGATTATTTTCGAAGTATATTTTTTTGACTTTAAGATATATCTTGTTTTCAGTTAGTTTTATCTTCGAGGCTGAAGTAGAAAATAAAGTGACATAAGATTCATAGTGGAATCTCATTACATAAGTATTGTTCATTTGTGGATGACTCTCGAATTTCCATCCAGAGCTGATTTCTTTTCTCATAATGAACTTATATAACATAAATTAGTTCACCTGGAAGCAGTGTATAAAAAAAGAAACACGGATGGGGTCATCAGTTAGAAAATCAGAATTAGAGAAATAATCTATGAAAATCCACGAATATTTTATCGACGTTTGGTCTTCAATCGTCTCAATTTCATGTTTTACGCTCTAGTTGAAAATGATGACGTCTGTTTCATTGAGTTCAATAACTGAATAAAACTGAAGATCTAAAAAGACGTATGTTCATATGTAATTTTATCTGTTTGATGATTAAACGATGCATTATTTATAGAGAATGTTTTCACCAACACTCATCAGATTATTTCTACTCACAATATCAGTGTCGTATGTTATTTAACACTGACCAATCAGTCATAATCGAATTGTCTATACTTTGTTTTCTCCCATTTCACTCCTTTTTTATACATAAAATTCAATGAAATTTTTCAATTCTCGAAATATATAGCTGATGACTGAGTAATACGATAGATTACTCTATTAAACTGCATAACATGTCGTTTATGGACAGACAGAATAATAGTAAATGATAATATTATGACATTAGTACATAAATGTTATAATACTATTAACATTTAGCATCGAAAACTAAATGTCGAAATATTCTATAAAATATTCAATTAAAATGTGATCAATTCAGCACTATATGATTTTCTAAGAAGAAAAATGATTTCATTACCTTGAAAAAACTGAAGATTTTCCAATAATATCCTAAATTTTTTAGGTGCTATTGTGCTTTCAATTACTTTTATACCATCTATCCAACCATTTTCAACAATATTATCTAATGCTAAATTATATAAATTTTCTTTATATGCAATATTATTTTGTTGAAATAATTGAAATAATTCTTGACGGTAATATTCACGTAATGCTTGAAATAATATTAATTCTTTTTTATTTATTAATTCATCAACCATTTCTGGAATGTATTTAGAATATTCAATTATTGATTTTAAACCATCATTTGTTATTGT
>JAJEKB010008224.1:0-11262 GCA_022393335.1 Macrotrachela quadricornifera | reverse complement strand
AAACACAGACAAACGCATTTTAGTTTTTTTCATATCACCCTCCCTTCAGTCAAGGAAACTATGAGCGTCTAGTCGTTCGTCGGCGCCCCTACAGGGCACCACTCACGACTAACCGCTCCCTGTGCAGCACAGCTTCTAATCGGTTGGATTTCTAGTATGGAAGAATCTGATTGATCAAAAACCCGAGATCGAGAACCCTAGATTAAGATTTCAGCCTGAAACAGTCTGATTGCTCGATAACCCGCGATCGAAAGACCATAATTGCACTGAGTTTTATACAAGAAAACAAACGCATTTTATTTTTTACAATGACCTTTCTTCAGTCGAGCGAACAAGATCTAGTGAAATCCGGTGCCCAACAATTGTGATTGGTCCGAAGCCTAGGATAAAAAGAACATGGTTTCGTGAAACCCAGTCACCAGCATGTCTGGGTAGCTCGAAACCTGGAGTCAAAAAAACATTTTTCGTAAAAAAATAATTTTTTGGGTCAAAAGAACTTTTTTGGTAAAAAAATTATTTTTTGGGTCAGAAAACTAAAAAACTAATCATGCCAATCGATTCCCCGACCCTGATTACCTTTGGTCAAACTTTATTAAAAAGCTCTTTTTTCTTGAAAACATGTTTTTTTGACCTGCGACAAACCCACAAACGCATTTTCATTTTTTCCATATAACCCTCCCTTCAGTCGAGGGAATAACAATAACTATAACAAAAAAAGTTATTTTACGATTTCTCGAAGCATATACGACTGGTTTTTATATCGAATGGTAATAAAGATACTGTATGAATAAAGTGATTTTTTGACGTACACACAAACCAGGCTTACACTTGTTTCGTTAATATTTCTGAATCAAAAAGTAAATGTGATTGTTATAATAACAAAAAAAAATAACAATAACTTCTCACCCCTACTCATATGGTTAGTGAGGTATTCGCTAATTGCTGCCTAATTAATTAAATAATTAATTAATTAGTTTTAATTAATAGTCAATAGAAAGAGCAAACATTTTTACATATGTTTGTGCTTAAAACAATTACTCAGAGCGGTAGCTTGCTTTAAGAGTTAAAGTCAAATGAGAGCACCCAATGTCCACTTTTGCATGATTTTGCCCATATATAAAGCTAGTTTTTCATGGGCTATTTGATGCACATAATTTTATTCGACAAAGATTATGTTTTAAAATTATTGTGCGTAACGCGATGACGATTTTTACTTATTTTACATTTCTTCTTTTTGTCGAAAAACGGTTTCAGGCGCTGACTTTTTACTCAAAATTACTGTAAACTATGAGTAATGTATTTTGTTAGTGATTTCTAACCAATTGTCATAAGAGTATAGCTGATTCGTTTAGCAAATGTATTGCGTTTAAAAAAAACCAAGTTACCAATCAAAATTCTCTGTCGTTTCTATTCTCTTTCTCATGGAGAAGAGTCTTAGAAACATAAATTGTTTGCTTGCTTGATTGATTGTATGTCCGCACAAGGTCAAAAAAACATTGTATTAGTATTTTCTACAAAACTTGACCAAAGGGTAATCGAGGGTGGGGAGTTCAAATCTGATGTTAGTTTTTTAAAATTTTTTTGGATCCATTTTTTACACAAAGGATCACTTCTTTTACAAAAACAAAATTTTTATAAGGGTTGATCGAAGGGTAATCGGGACCGAGGAATCCGAATCTGATGTTAGCTTTTTAAAATTTTTTTTGGATTCATTTTTTTACACAAAGGACCACTTTTTTTACAAAAAGAAAATTTTTATAAGGTTTGACCGAAGGGTAATCGGGGTCGACGAATTCGAATCTGATGTTAGTTTTTTAAAATTTTATAAATGAATAGCTTGGCGGTAATTTAGAAATACGATTTCTACGAGAAAGAGCTGAGCGAGTCTTCAGACGAGCGTTACTTGTGATATATCGGTGAGGTCGGAAAAACTTAAAGCTTCAGTTACATTTTTTTCTCGATGGTTTACATATGGTTAGATAGAGCTCACAAAACTGTCTAAGAAAACGTAGTTTCACAAAATTTTCACTCTATTATATACTTTAAACAAGTCAAAATACTCAGATCATTCTGTTATTGAAATCATTCCGCATAGAATGATCTGAGTATTTTTAGTGGTTTAACATATATAAAAGAGTAAATAATTTTTTAAGCAACATTTTCTTAGACAGTTTTGTGAGCTCTATCTAACCATATATAAATCATCGAAAACAAATGTTAACTGAAATTTTGAGTTTTTCTGACCTTACACGCACATTGCTACACATATTAATCAAACTGGTTTTTTTTAATGATTTTTCTTGTATTAGAGGGATCAATAAACACAACATTTAACATATGCCTACTCTAAGCGTTAAAATAAAAATAATACCTTGCTTTTACAGAGATGTACATATAACAAAATGAAGCATAGAAAAACCTCTATTACAAGAGTTATCGTCATCGCGTTACGTTCATCAAATCGATCGTTGTTCAAATTAATGGGTCTGTTCGAAAAATTTTTTTTCTGTTGGATACCTCAAACTGTTGGCTACAAAACGCACATAGAATAATTCTTTGAATATAGCACACATTCACAGAAAAATAAAGAATAACCATGTTACCCTCAACTTTTTGTCCCTTTTTCATCATCGCGTTACGCCATGTGTTTTCACTGTAATATTCAAACGGCTCGCTCAAATGAGTTCATATTTTCAGAGACTTTGCAGAAGGGAGAGGTACTTTTATAACGAAAGAACAAACCTTCTGAGCACTCTTATCGCTGAGAAAAGTTAATAAAGCTGCAGTCAAAACGTCATCGCGTTACGCTCGTACAAGCTGATATATATAATTTTTTACACGGTCTATGATAGTTTAGCTGAAAGATTTAAATTGATAAATGTAACTAATACATAAGATTGATCTTGATATGATTCTTCTTCTAGATGAATTATCAATCTAAATAAACAGAAAAAAACAGATTAATAGAAAAAACGCTCAAACAGATCATGGATCATAGGCATATTGAAGCGATATTTTGTTCGATAATTTTATTATCTTTTTGTCCTTAATCAATGGATTACCTATATTTGATTGATATTCATGTATGAATTTATTAAAATTCATCTTCAGCTAAAATAACTAATTGTTGTTCAATATCTAATTCTTGTTGTTGGACTTTTTCTGTGTATGCTTTCTGTGGTTGTGTTTGAGGTTCTTGTTGTATTTTTAGTTTTTCACTTTGATGTTTAATTTTACCAACATCGGACACTTTTTGAATAAGACTTGCTCGAATTGATTGCCAAATGTTTCCCATATCAGCCTCCTTGAAACCAAATCTCTGACGAACAGCCTCTGCAAAAAAAAGAATTATGAAGACGAAAAGCAACGAGTGTTTAACGGCTAACTTTTTAGCTTTTCAACGGCTTCTTCAGGAATTGGTGCTCGACCAGTTCTGTCACCACGAAAATCTGGTAAATAACCATCATTAAACTGTTCATCAGTTAAGATAATACGTACAATTGTTAACAAATATCTGCTAGATGTTGTAGCAGGTAATGTCATCAAGTTTACATTGTTTTCGTTCTTAAATATAAAACAAATGCTTTTTTCTACCTGTTTGCTTAGTACTCGCCATTTCTCCTGATTGTGTTGGTGCACGAGTTGTCTAAAAATAGAGAAAAAAACCTTAAGGTCAATTATTCTTTACTTCTCTGAGACTTTCGGGATGTCTCTTTGTCATTCATCCGCTTAGTCTCAAATAAGCACAACGATTATATCGATATTGTATCAAATAATATACCTTATAACTATCTGTTAATCGTTTTTGCATTTGATAAACCTTTTTCGTGATTTTCTTCAATTCTGTTGTTTCTTTGAAAATCGTATCCAATAAATGCTTGATGGAATCAGGATATACAGAAATAGCTGTTGATAATGATAATGGTGATTCTTCAATTGTTAGTGTATCATCAGGTTTCGATTTTTTTGATTGTGAGTTATGTTGAAAATGTTCAGTTCCTTCTAAATTAGAAGAAGGCATATATACTTTCCACATATATGTATTTATTTATGAAATAAGCGTTTTAGTTTACAAATCGTAGTAAAATATTATAAATTACTTTTGTTAATTGATGAACTAATATCTTTCAATATTTCATCTTCGCCATCAGTTGAATCAATAGTAGGAGCATTGGTTTTTGTTTTGATATTGTTGTTTTTACTACGTCTTTTATTAGATTTTCTTTATTATTGGTTTGATGCTCCTACAACAAACAAATAACAAAAAATTTAAAAAACAATTCAACATACATTATCACTGCTACTGCAGATACTACTATCCTCATTAGCAGATAATTCAGTTTCAGCAGAAGACCATTGCCGTTTATCCGATGAACTATTCTTTTCCAAAATATTTTGTGCTTTTTCACATTCATCTTTTGAACCTTTAGAACAAAGAAAAAAGTTATATTATTCTAAACTGTTCTTAAAAGAATGAATATCCTCATTTTCAATTCGACATTCAAACCATTCTTTCTCAAATTTAGCTTCAAAACCATATCGATCTTTGGAACGAATTAAGGTTTCAGGTCAAATACCATGAGTTACTTATGACGGAAAACAAACCAAACAGAAACGTTCAGGCCTGATGACCTTTGAACGTTTCGAAATAGTAGAACTTGTAGTATCCACAGTCTAAATTTTCAACGAATTTTCGCAAGATCCAAGTTAGGAACTGAACGATATCAGTGAACAAAAGAAACAGACAAGCAAAGAAAACATCGTTGAACGAACACGTCCAATCAACAAATGATCTTGTAAACAACAGAATTTTTTTATGCTGATTATTATTTAAAGAACTTGGTTTAATTTTAGTTTTTAATATATTTGAATTCATAAAAAGTGGTCTAATTGCAATCTGTATGAGAAACATTACTAGAAAATATTGGCGCTAGCGTATGATACAATATTGAGCAAAACTTATTTCAAGTAATACAAACAGCTAGAAGCAAAATATCTGATAAAAAACCTTTTCTATGAATTAATATATACAGATTATTTTAGTGAAATACAATGTCAGATATTTTTGAAAACAGTGGTATCTTAGCGCCATCAATATGAAAAATCGACTGAATTGTTGGATGCATTTCATTAAAACAATTCTTAAGATTAACACCAAATAAAATTTCTTGAGTCTTCATAAACTTTAATTAATAATAAAACAAGAAAAAGAACAACAATATGTAATTGGATAAAATCCAAAATTCTTCTTCGGGTCTTCTCAATTATTTTATTTCATATCCAGTTATGGACCTGAAGTAATCTTTAGAAATTTTTAATATTATGTTATATAATTGCTAAACTTTGTTTCTGTGAAAGATCTTCAACATCACATAGAAAAAATGAAAAAAGAGTATTCGAGACAGAATCTTGATTAAATCATGTCATTTTCTTCTCAAGATTTTGATGATATGTATCGTGGGCATAAGTAAAATTGAAGTCAGATCGATCTTAAAAGGAACATGAAAGAATCTTGAAGGCGTTTTTCAGAAACTTCTAAAATATAAAATAACTGGATAAGCAGATGAAAACTCTGTTCAAACTTGGCAGGATCTTTCTAAGATATACCTATTATTCCTGTCAAACCGATCCCTAAGATATTCAAACTAAATTGGATATATTTTGAAATAATGTTGTACTATTTCCTTTAAACTATCGAACAAATTTTGAATATTTCTTTTATATAATATTATGCTTTCATTTATTAATTTATCTTAATAGAATACGACAAAGATCCTCACCAGGATCCGAATCTTTCTTAATCTTAAAAAAGAAAACATTTTATAAAATATTAAGTCAAGATGCTCTCAAATTCTCACAAAGTCTGCTAAGAATAATACTAGTTCGAATATAGAATTTTATCTCATACCTATTTCTTCTAAGAGATATGAGGATCATGTACGGATCATTAGAAGAATTTAATCAACAAATTGTACCAATTCTTTTTATTGTATTATAGAAATTTAAAAGAGAAATATGTAAGTATCCTATCAAGATCCTGCAAACAAAATTAAAGTGACAATAAAATAAAAACTTTCGAAGATCCTGGTAGGTTTTTCATATTTTCGTGACATGATTCTTATGAAAATCAATATTTTTGAAGTTAAGCTCGACAGGTTTTAGTCTGGCAGGATCTTGATACGATCCTAGACTAATTTAGAAAACCATATAGTGATGATGCCAACCATGAGATTGATCATGATCTAGTTTGGAGTTTTGCAAGATTTTTTTATATCTATACCTATATATGACTGCTGTGTCTTTTCTTGCTAAAAACTGTCTCAAATCTGTTGTCAAACCTTGAAAGAATCGTGAGGTGAATCTGTTCGATGAATCTAGGTAAAAGCTTGATAAAATCTTGGTATAATTTTATTTCAATATTCTTACTAATTTCCTAGACGTGAACTGAGAGAAATCTTGAACAGATCCTGATGTATCAGGCTGTCACATAAACCAAAACAGGAACCTGAAAAATCCTGGCTGAGATCGTGTTTGTTCGTGATATATCTTGTGAACAGAAGAACACAAGAATTCAAAACAGGATCCTGAATTAAATTTGATCGGATCTTGTAACAAAGAAAAAAACATACAGATTTGCAACAGAATCCTCAGCTAATCTAGACAGGATCTTGTAAGATCAGGATCCTGGGAAAACCTGAAAAGATTTCTATAGGAACTTCCAGGTTTGAGACTAGGGTATAATCAAATAGGCACATGTTGTTTTTCTAAATCGGTATGGACATTGATACTGTGTCTTGTTGTTATATTTTAAATCATATGCGACATCAGTTATCATATGGCTTTCATATTACGGTTGAGATGTAAATTATTGTATCCATGTTAAATAGTTGTGTAACAACGGTTGACTCCATCGCTGTAATGGTCATGAGGCCTCTTTGGTAGAGTCCGGCGGGACTGTCCCGATCCCTAAATTTTTCCCGAACCCGATCCCGATCCCGTTCCCGACGGGATCCAAATCCCGAAATTCTCCCGATTTTACGGGATCGGGGCGGGAATCCCTGTTAAAAACGGGATCGGGATGAAAAAATCCGATCCCGCCGGACTCTACTCTTTGGACCTCACTTCTTCCGGTTAAAAAACTCATAGAATTTTTGGATAAACAATTTTTTAAATATTGTCATATTCACACGTTGTCCTCTCGAATTCGTTAAATAGGAGCTCATGAATCATAGTTACATATCCTATCATTCTATTGTTAACACTCTCTGAATGAAATTAATACTATGCTTATTGATCGTGCATGCAGAGAGAAAAAGGCGGTGCAGACAAAAATACTGCGGATATAGTGTGTCGAAATGAAATTATATAGAGATTAAGATATGTGAGATATTTTTTTTCTTTCTCACGAAAAGAATAGATACGCAACGGCTGGTGAGAATTGTTGAGAAGGAAGGAGAAAAAAAAACCGTTTCAGCTGTATATCAGCACGAACATTCTACGTGACATGAAAAACAACATCTAATTAAGAACAACAGAAAACACATAACGCCAAAGTTAGTTTCCCCCAATTCGTTATACCGTCATTTGCTTGTCTAATTGAGAAAAGAACCATATATCTATTGCGAAATTATATTGTGTGATAATACGTATTCTATTATACCTCGTGAACAGCAGTGTCACATATCCAAGAAATCGGGAATCTTGGAGATCTCCTGGACGATGTTATCCATAGAAGCATTTTCACCCTACTTATCTATTACACGTAGCCGATATAGCCTTTATCTTTACTAGAGATGCCGTATCTTCGATCAGATTTTGGGAGAGATGCGTCTCCCTGCAGAGATACCGCATCTCTACTAGAGTTGCCGTATCTCCGATCAGATCTCTGAGATAGATGCCGCATCTCCAGGATATGCATCTCCTGATAAAAATTTTTTTTTATGGTGAGGGCGAAAACAGACTCACAAGGATCTTTGTCGATGAGGGTGAGGGTGAACACACGAACACTAACACAGGGCATCTCTCTCGCTGAGGGTGATGGCAAAAAGAGGGACACGAGGCATATCTCTAAGATATCTGTTGGGAGATCCGGCATTTCTGTTAGATTGAAAGACTAAATTAGCTACATATAATATATAAGTAGGGTGAATATGCTTATATAGAGAATATCTTCCAGGAGATCTTCAAGATCCCCGATTTCTTGGATATGTGACACCTCTCTTAATTTGTGTATAATTCCTATTTGAAGACGCTTAAAAATAATATTCAACTTATTATGTTTTTATTGATAATCTTTGCTGTATTTTATTTTGATTAATTTTGTTGTGCAAAATTAGCAATGAAATTTTCGAAGAGTATTTTTGTTAAAAAATCAATATGTGTTTATTAACACTGTATGATAACAATAGAAATAAAGAGAATGAATTTTAAATAGCTGAACAAACATATAGAAGTTTTTTATATCAAAATACATGTGACATATGCTTGCGTTACAGTATTATAGAATAAATCAATTGATTTCGACGGAGATACATGATTTTCACGATAATAGTTTGTAATTGAGTTTTAAATCGAAAATGATAGAAAGAAATTTAATCAATTATGAAAATGCACCTCCAATCATTTTTCAAATTATTCTAGTTTATCATAGCACCAATGATCATCCCAAAAATTACTTTGACTGCTTATTACCGTATTAAAAAAGAGTTCATAATCAATGAATGCTTTCGAGTTACACTCTAATTAGTAGTCCGGTTTCAGTCAAGTATTGTATTTTAATCTTGTTTTATTGTTTATTTATGTGAGTTTACACAAATGAAACACAAATAAAATCTGTGGGAACAATATCTATTTTCGACAAAAATCACCGATTGATTAAGTAGAAACTGTCGCTGTAATGTGCGTCCCAATCGAGCAACACATAAACCTACATTCTAATATTAAAAATTCAGTTCACGAACTCCAGCTCTATAAAGAATATATAAGAGCCTGTTTCGTTTTTTTATTATTAGACAGGAAACGATGGGATATGATCCATATCCATATCCTATCATCCATAAAAGATTAGCCAGATCATCATCGGGAAGCGAGCCGGGCACGATGGGATATGGCCCATATCCTGTTGCCCGTAAAAGATTAAAGGAAACATCATTATCAGAATCCGTTCCGGATATAGTAACCGTATCCGAAGATTGGATTCAGATCCGGGAATGAGCGTGAACTAGACGGGAAACTAAATCCAGAAACAGTTCTGGAATTCTGCTTCGAGTATATTTCGTATGCGAATTCAGTCAAATGATATTCACTATATACTGCACCGTTTGTACGACACATAAATGACTTGTTAATATGATAGAAGGAAGAGAGAAAGTCAGTGAAGCATCAACGCGTAAGTAAAGAGTATAAATAAGTGCTATGAGCCTTCTTTTTCGCCATAAATTATGCCTGATGAAGTAAGGAGCGTTTTTGCGTGAACTATCAACATGGAATATCAAATGTATACGTACGTTTTCTATTTTTTATTTGAAGTTTTTTAAGTGAATGAGCTTATGGAGTATTTCTTTCTCAGGGTTATCAAATCCAATCTTTCGAAACCAGGAGGTTGCCTAAAACAAATCAGATTTTCATTAGGACTTTTGATTTTTAAATCAGGAGAAAAGACAATCAATTTTTTCGAAAACGAGAAAGCATTTAATGATGTTTCTCAGAAAAAAATTCACGTTTCTGTTCGTGAAACCCCCTGCTATTTTCTCTCACTAAAGCAGTGACGGTAAAAGTTTCTGATAAGTGATGTGAAAGAAAAGAGAAAGATTGTCAGACATATTACTTACTATTTTTTTCATAATCTTCATTAAAATATACGAGAAAAATAAAAAGAACATTTACTTATAACCTGGTCTGCACAAAACAAAGAAATATACAGAAGCAAGAAGTTATTTATTGCGTCGTACGTGATACTTTTGCAGCATAAGAGTATTTTTTGATGATGAAAAAGTTTACTTTGATAGATTTGATTTATATAAGAGACTAGCGGTAGTAACCGGCGTTGCTCGGGAAAACTCGATACTGGAAACTTATCATGTCAGAAAATGGCAGAAGTTATATAGAAAACTTGCTTCAGACCTTTTCATCTACTATTACTACATGCCCCGCCGTGCATATACTTAAATTCATTTTAAAATCGTATAATTCAGCAAACAGCGTAGGGTTGTGGCAGTCTTTCTCTTTACTCATGCGTATTTTCATACTTTATACCAATACCCAGTACAAAAAAAACTGGCACTAACAGGTGGATATTCTAACAATGGCAGCATATATCCCGAAGTTTTTGAAAAACTGGGGAAAATTGTAATGTTTCATAGCCTGTGTGAAATTTCAGTCCATCTCTCTTGCCAGTCATCCTGAACCTCTCTCGATCTTCCTCGGGATCTAAGATTATGCCATGAAAAATATGCCACCACCAACTCGTGCAATGTCCAAATGCATAAAAAACAGGCAGACAAACTTTCTTCTTTATATATAGATATAGATGAGTCATGAGTAATGGAATTTTGTCTCACTTCCTTCTTTATTCGATGGATATTTCCAATTATACAGTTGCACTTCATTTTATACATTCTATTCGTTTTCTTTCGATTATCCTAAAATGTCGCGTGACCAATGGCTAAAAGCATATGTTTTTATATACTCCCATTTTTGAATTATTGAGAAAACAATAATACGCACAAATTCGTTGAAAAAGGCATTTACTATAGTAAATTCAACTATAGGGGGCAAATATTCCCCCTTAAGATGAGAATTTTGGGTCGAAACCTATCCTATGACCTTCCTCTGGTCGAAAAGGTATTCTGTGCAAAATTTCACTGCATTTGCTCGTACCGTGTCCAAATGCATAGCGAACAGACAGACAGACAAACTTTCTTCTTTATATATATAGATAGACCTTCGTAAAGCTCTATACAACTGTAATGCGTGTGCCTTCTAATTTTCAAATCCATACTTGTGAGATGATTTTTCATCTTGCTTTCATTATTATCCCATAACAATACAATTTCAGAAACTCTAATGTTCTAAACAAAAAAAAACTGTTCATTAAAAATCAAGCATAATGCTTTGATTTGGTCATTTTTACATTGTCTAGAAAATAAGGATATGTGGGATTGGATAAACATTCTTTCTGCAATTGATATACATATATACTCCTGGAGAGCAAAAGTTAGCCATTATGTTTGTCCTTTCTTTACACTCGTAAATGACTTATTG
>JAJEKB010008158.1:0-11658 GCA_022393335.1 Macrotrachela quadricornifera | reverse complement strand
TGAATTCTTACCAAATATTCGTCATAGATTCTTCAATATTGAACTTTTGAATAAAGGATTCCATGAAACTCACTGTTCAAAATTGATTGAAAGACGATCTTCATGTTATGATGAAACTGTTTAGTTAATCATTTCAGCATACATCGATCGAGTAAGAGCATGGTGGTCTCTACAATCAAGATTCACTGAGTCATATTTATAGTAAAAATGGTATACCGACAGTTGAGCTCCCGATATAAAGAAGAGGCTAGAAAACACAAGAAAATAATTTTATTTGAATACAGTAACATTTATATTAAAAACTGAACAGATTTTGCTCTTTTGAAGTACGTGAGATGAATGTAACAGGTGTTCCATAATGAATGAGCAGTTTTTATATTTATTTTTTTATCATCTAGCACGTTTATCTTAAAAACGAAATATACTACAAAATTCAGCGCAAAGAGCTCTACAACTTACACGAGACTACGTTTTTTTGAAAATAATTACAATAAGCTTTACTGTGTAAATTATGAAAAAGGAAATACAAAACTGCTTATTTGTTATGTAACATTCGTAAGGGTATATTACATGCTTGATGTCAACTGAAACGAATCTATTTATAGGTTGGAATGAGGAATGAATACATGAATACAAGAGAAAGATGAATATCATGAAATAAAGAGTGTTTAGAAGACTTGGGGAAGATAACACAAATTTATAGAGTGAATACGCAAGGTCTTGAGATATATAAACACATATAGTGAGGGGTCAATTGTCGGGACACTGTGATCCAATCAGCAGAATCTAGCAGTATCCAATATTTCAAAATTAGAAGATGCATTGTTTCGTCTATGAAAGATGAATTATTCTCGTGCAGGACATATGTGTCTCTGAAAGAGATATTACATTTCTCATAGAAAATAAGTCTATCTCTTGCAGATGACAATACATCACACAGAAATGATTCCTTCGTCATCTTCTGGGAAGTAAAACTGTCTCCTAATTTCACTTTATGTGACACTATTCGTACTGACCTGCATAAAATTACGTATGTTCATCCTAAACACATGTAAAATCGGTTCACCAGCGTCACATATATCGCATTCTATTCTAACGCTGACTTGTAAGGTGAATCGAGTATGCATGCATTCAACTAAATCTAGCAGTATGTGAAGTCAAGATAATATTCAAAACATTGGAAATTTTAACTTAAGCAAAATCACCATTGCTGACACAATTAAACGATTTTATATACATCGCTGATCATGTAGAACAGAACTCAATGGGTTTTACATTCTGACTATATCGAATGCTACTCTATCTTATTCTTTCTGTATGATCTTTCTCATTGTTCTTCATTCACTAAAAGATCCGAAACGATATTTGTTTTCAAAGATTTTATTGTTTATCAAAAATTACGAAAATGTCGAGCTTTGGCTGACATGGTCGACATTTATAAACTGTGAATGAATTTATAAATAAACTATATTTATAAATTAATCAGATGTTTATAAACTCCTCTGATATTTATAAATCACTAATGATTTTATAAATAAAGTAGATTTATAAATTTTTCAAGGATTTATAAACCGTTTTTGCATTTATAAATCGAAAATAGGTTTATAAATAAGCCAGATTTATAAATATGTAATACTTTTTTATAATATATATTTTAAATTTTTGATAAAAAAATTTACAATTTACAAATCAATTTATTTATATCGATTCATAAATTAACCTATTTCGGATTCTTCAGTAATCTTAACGCGCTATTTTCAAACGAACGAAGCACACTCTTTAAGGATCGAAGCCGGCAAGAAGTAGCTCTATGTCCTTTTAGATTAAGCTGCATAAATGAAGAGAACTCTGATAGGAAAGAATGAATTAATGGCGCACACTGTGCGATGTCTTTTTTCCTTTTCTTCTTTGTAGCTTTTGATGAAAGAATAAAAATAAATGTTGCGAAGCAACCCCCACGCAAACGCAACGACGGCAATGGCTGTTCGAACATACACACATCGTGCATGATGTTATTGCAGTGCAACAGTGTCATGGGCGTTATGAAAATATTTCTTTAAAAGAAAAAATAAAGCATACGACGTAAATGGAGAATGAAGGACATTTATTTTTTTCTCGTTGAATTGTATTAAAAAACAACAGAGAGGAGGTGGGCTTTTGAAAAGCTTTTTTCTTCTTCTGAATGTGTTGACTTCTGTTTCTTTTCTTCACTATCGCTAGAATCACCCATATTTATTCATCAGAGCCAATGAGAGGCAATAGACAGTCGAATGATTGGACGAATGGAACGAAGATGTCATCATTGCCCATCCATCTTCATCCTCCCTCTTTTTATCAGATTTTTATCTTCAATTAATTAGAAGATTTTGGTAACTACCAAGATTGACGCATCTCACAACGAATTCTCTCGATTCTGGTAGGATCCGATGGTTGACATCGGTACAGAAATTTTCAAAAGACTTGCCGTTAGAGAAATCTACTTATGATGCACAGTTGTATACTAAGGATGCTCTAGCCTACGATACAATCGAATCACAGCATTATTGTTAAAGATTTCAACTGTACTAAGTGATCTTTTTCGAATGTTACGATTTAATCAGATTATAGAAAATCGATGTAACCAGTTCCCGATACTCCGGCTCGAAACGATTCTGACATTAGGGATTCAAATCATATTTTATGCACTGGTTTTCTATAGACTTCTAGAGAATGCCAGTACAATATGATTGGGTAGCATCGCTACTCTTTTATGTATATGTATAGATTTAATTCTCCTCGGCAGTTCTCCAAGCGTATTCTAGTCGTGATGTATTAACTTATTTTCGTTTTCTTAGTTTCGACAAATATCTTTTGTATATAATGTTTGTGATATTTTTGATGATTTTTCATTACATGTTCCGAAGAAGTCGTTTACCTTGACAATTTTGTTGATTCTTTCGTCTGTCTAGGAAAAGGTTTTCTAATCATCAAGCATTTTGTACTTTTTTCTTTGTCAATTACGATCTGAAAGGTGTGTTGAAGGGTATAGGATAAAAATTTGCATCTACTCCTCTTCCCTTATTTCCTTCTCACAGACGTGATAGATATATTGTATCAATTAATTAATTAATTGTCCATTATAGACCGTGATAGACGACTTCGAGATACTATCGAAGGTCATGTATACCTCAAGTCTAGTTACAATATCTACGGAATATTCCCATGTTGAAATTCTATGCTCTAAAGTAATAAGTGATGCCGAAGTATACTTAGATATACGTAAACAAGGTGACTTTTAGAGAATCACCAACAATAATGTGGCACAACAGTTTCGCGCAAAATTCTTTATTCATTTGATACTATGGTGAATTCATGGATAACCGACCATAATTTGACAAAAAATTTTTTTCTCAGATTTGTGTTAGTTAGGCATATAGTGAATAAAAAACAGCTTCGGCTGAAAAACATTTGCGAGTTCTATGTGAATATTGGAGACTCTAGTAATTCTCTAGAAACATCTAAGAAGAAGAAGAAGAAGCATCGCACAGATTATTACAACATTTAAGACACATGTTTTTCTTAGAGGTTGCAGTTAAAACTAGACTAGCATAGCCTCAAAGGATTTGCTTTTTCAATGTATTATGATCAAGATAGAAATTTTTTAAAGATCGCGAGTTTCGCATAATTTTGATCAGAACGCTTTTATCACAGAAAAAATGTAGAATTCGCATTCATTAAAGATCTTTTATCTTGATCATAGTACATTGAAAAAGCTAATCCTTTGAGACTATACTAGTCTAGTTTTAGTACCTACTGCTAGGAAAAATATCGGGTGTCCCAAAATAAATTACTCTATTTGTACTTTTGAAATTTCTCCTCTATTATCCACTTCATTAAAATACTTTTTTATCAAAAGATAGCGCTTGAAATTCTCTACAAAATCATATATGACTAAGCCTAAAAAACTGTTTTCAATACATTTGAAAAAAGACAAAAACTAAAGACATACAAGCAGCTGTAAAAATTAAATATATAAGCCGTAAAAAACGAGTGCACTTTACTTTTCATATTTTAATCTCTATATACATTTTTTTGAAAAAGCAAAATATACCACATGATGCAGCGTGAACAGTTCTACAATCTACAAACTTAAGTTTATTTTGATTTTATACTTTTTCTTTTCAAAAGAGAGCAAAACTCTGTGTGACCAATTTTCGCCGTTGCGAAAACCGATCGAACAAAATTTGAAGTTTTTTTAAACAGGAAAAGTACATATAAAATAAACTGTTCTTTGTAAATTGTAGAGCTTTTCACCCTGCATCTTGTGACATATTTTGTTTTTAGAAAAAACGTAATAGATGACATAAATATAAAATAAGAAAAAGAAATTCTCGTTCGTGTAAAAGAAATGATTTTTTCACGATAGTGAAAATTGGTCATACAGAGTTTTACTTTTTTTTTTGAAAAGAAAAAGTATAAAATCAAAATAAACTTTAGCTTGTAGATTGTAGAAATGTTCACGCTGCATCATGTGGTATGTTTTGCTTTTTTAACAAAACGTATATAGAGATAAAAATATGTAACGTAAAGTGCAGTCATTTATTATGACTTATATATTTAATTTTTGCCTTTTTTCAAATATATTTAAAACAATTTTTAAGTTTAGTCATACATGACTTTGTAGAGAATTTCAAGCGCTATCTTTTAATAAAAAAGTGTTTTAATTAAACGGATAATAGAGGAGAAATTTCAAAAATACAAATAGAGTAATTTATTCTGGGACATCCGATATGTGTCTTAAATATTGTAATAACCTGTGGGATACTTCTTCTTCTTCTTCTTCTTAGATGTTTCTAGAGAATTACTACAATCTCCAATATTTCACATAGAACTCGCAAATGTTTTTGAACCAAATCTGTTTTTTATTCACTATATACCTAACTAATACAAAAATATGAGAAAAAAATTTTTTGCCAAATTGTGGTCGGTTATCCATGAATTTAGCATAGTATCAAATGAATAAAGAATTTTGCGCGTAAGAGTCGCATGCATAAGTGTCGTGCGCGCAAATGTCGTACAGCCCAACAATAAATGTGTTTCCGTAATAAATTTTGTTCTCTTTCATCAATTTGGATAATTTCTTTTATATGTAATTACTTTGTATGTGCCCTACTACAACACCAACTTTCAACTCTCTAGCTTATACCATCAAGCACTTATAAGTCTTATACTATGCAAAAAGTTGTATTTGATGTGGAGAAGCACTAACAATGGAAGGGTGTGTACTGTTGAGCAACGAGATTGACGATGTTCGGGTCAAATGGTCACTTTCACCGACAAACTAATAAATTTAAAATATGACGTGCTGATGACGTGTTTGGACGGAGATTGATGAATATCAAGATATGTGAAATTTAGGTATAAAAATGAATCAGAGAAGGTTTTCTCCACTGTTGTTCGGATCGGTTATGGGGGTTTTTCGAGACTCTCTCTCATATGGCCGGAATAACACTATGTTTTGTCCTTATATTAGTAGAGTAAATTTTTGTAGTGTCTCATAGAAAACACGATTTCCATGAGCTACAGAAAAATTTTTCTCTGCTATTGTAAAGATGGAACGTTGGGTCACTCGGGCCATATGAAAAAGCATCCTTGATAACTCCAAGATTGGCCAAAAACCTTATATTCCGGCCACACGAAAGAGAGTCTCGAGGAATCCCATAATCGATCCGAACAACAGTGGAGAAAATCTTCTCTGATTTATTTTTATACCTAAATTTCACATATCTTAATATTCATAGATCTCTATCCAGGTAGGCCATCATCATGTCATACTTTAAATTTGCTAATTTCTCGGTGAAAGTGACCATTTGACCTGAACATCGTCAATCTCGTTGCTCAACAGTGCACACCTTCCTATTGTAAGAAAAATGTATTTTCGTACTATAAAAAGAAAGAGAGAGAAATCTAATGAATAGTATATTTTATGTAGCTTAAAACTCTCTTTCAAGTAATATAATTTTTGTATTTCTTTCGCTTTCTTTTCACATGAATACGATTCAAATATATAATTACAGGCACTTGTTCATTTACGTGTAGACTCACCTTACTTTTTAATTTTCTTCTTCTGACCATGACCTGAAGAAACGGGAATGTATTTAAAAGAAAGATCACCGAGAGGAAAACACACTGATGAAAAAAAGCTTCTTGTAAACAGGTTCCTATTTGTTGAAAAGAAGACGATCTTTTTCCAAAAATTTGAAGTTTTACCTACTTTGTACACTCACTTTTTTGCAAATTTCATCGTTAATAACTTTTGAACAATTTATTCGTTTCTGCTCAAACTTTCGCCATATATTCAGTTCTCACCGTTATATAACTGGCAAAAAATTCAGTCGTTTATCTCCTGTCGTTCGCTAGAAATTTACACTGTATGATGCATTGTGAAAGGCATTTCTGATTAAAACAAGAGTTTCTACAGTAGATTTACACTGAAGAAAGTTGTATCTTAGCTAATATGTGATGAAGTGTTCGGAAACTTTTGCTATATAATATAGATATAGGGTGCAATAAAAAACACTGCCCAGAAATAGTTTAGTTCTACTTTTGTATTTTACTACCAGCTGTGCTAAAAAGTTACATTTCACTCGAGTATATCGTGTTTCTAATGGGGGCGCCCAGGATCCTTGTTTTGGGCGTGTTTGCGATTACGTGATATTTTAACATTTGTAAGAATTTCTGCAAAAAATATAGGAATTGTCATACTCATTCGAATATTACGTTCTTGTTTTTAATGATCTGGCAAGGGAACCGATTGAACTGATAATTAGTGTAACTAGAATATATCCTAGAACTTTCGGGTCGAAAGAATGTTTTCGTTCCGAGATATCAAAATTTCAAAAAAACACTCTTATCCCACGAAAGATCCTAGAGTTTTTTGTTTTTTAAAACTTCAATATTTCAGGAGAAGAAACATTGTTTTGAACTAAAACTTTTGAAGCGCTATAATTACAAGTAGATCTATTTGTGAACAAAATTTCAGGTAAAAATGTCGTCATTGACTTTAGTAGTGTATATCGTGATATAGACTGGAATTTGAGTAAAATGGCTATAACTCTAAAGGGAGAGATTATGGACATTTATTCTTTTGAGGTTTTCCATACCATACTAGCGTCCACAGATTGCGCTAACAAATTGTTGGAATATTGTGCTTTCGATTTTTTTAAAATGTGTTTTAGTAACACTCTCTCTAATGGTTGTGTTTGATTTTGAATTCATCTTTTTGTAGAAAAAATTGTAAGGTTTTTTTACTTTAGTTATTTTCTCCGAATTCTATGAGTGATGTTTCATGTTACAGTTGTGATGGACCATTACTTTTTTAAAATACATTGAAAGAATCTTTCTGGTTCTCCTTAATGAATGAAATCAGTTTTATGATCATTCACTTATATATTTTTGAATAACTTTGTTGACAAAAGGTATTTTTCATGTCTTCCTTCAGCAAGAAAATCGAATGTTTATTCCAGGGGTTCTCAGAAAGAATTACATTTTATTTTCGTGATTTTTCAGCGAAATGCAAGTAGGCTTTCGTTTATTCTATGCCATGATTTAATAATAGAAAAAGATAAAGCTGTCTCCTATGATCTTTGTGTACTGTTTAGTTCACTCCATTGGTTGTTTTCATCCGGTTGATGTAAATATAAGCTTTCATCGCCGTTTAATTCCCAAAGATCGCATTTCGTTCTGTAGATGAGTTCTCTCGAGTAAAAAATTATGAAATTCTATCTGTTATGATGAACACGTATATGATGCTGTTTTTCGTGGTTACTAGAGTACTGCACGGATACAATTTTTCGTACCCTTATCCCGATACGGATACTCGACCTGCGGGTTGAAGTACTCTTAGTGATACCTGTTTGTGAATTCTATGAATGCCAAATATTGCGAATGTGATGGTCGACATAATTTATTTCTCTAACAAAATCAAGTAGTCATACATCAAAATATTCAACAATGAAATTTTTCAAATTCAGTTCTTCAGACAATCATCTAATCTTGTACGGTTTGACTTTTACTTCCATGTTTTTTATTTCCAGCAAGTAAGTGGATATAAATACTGCAAAGAGATGAGAAATATTTAATGGTGACAAATCCCCAATCGATGACGATAACAAACAAAGGTAGAAAAACATTTATAGAAAAAATGATAATAGAATTTAGAAAAAATCCACTATATAGGGTGGGAGAAACGATATTTTATGTAAAGAAAATGAAGAATCTATAAGTGTGACGGCAGGGAAAGGGATCAAAAAGGTAGATAAGTAGGAAGAAAGAGCGCAAATGCTCATTGATAGAGAGAAGAAGGACAACTCTTATGACTACATCTATATGAAATGCAGGATGCAATATACTATTTTCTTTTTTCAATTGTAGTCAGTAGCCGCGCATTCTATCTATATTCTAACAATCCAATACTTAGTTGTTATCATATCATTTGAAATTCCATTAGATTCGGTGTTGACATTCACTTTTCGATACCTAGTATGGCGATCTTATTGAACCCTGAAAAAACTCAATGATATCCGACAGAAATCTACAGAAAACTCGTAGGAATCTAATTGTAAGAAATTCATTCAAATCCGACTGTCAAATATTACAATTTTAAGACACTATTATCCGATTGAATAATAACACGAGGAATCTACATGCCAACTAGTGTCCCAATTTCGAACGATATTTCTATCAGATTCCAATAAAATTGAGTAGGATTCTACTGGACTCTAATTCGATAGAATCCTACAATTGGAGGGATTCTTTTGAGTACTTGTATCTCGTATTGTCAAAGGATTAATACTTTAGATTCTAAGTGGCTAGAATAATGAAATTGAAGCAATTACTAGAAAATGTAGACGTTGTTTCGCCCGTTTTTGATGCCGAGATCAATGATATTTGTACTGATGCTTCTGATTTAAAAGAAGACTCATTATTTCTGATAACAGACGAGCATCATCACAAAATCGTACCATATTCGAATAAGATGCTACAAATAGCTATTTCTAAACGTACTGGATTCATATTATGGGATTCAGAAAATTGGCCTATGCATGAAGATGGTTCAGAATCATTTCATTATATCGATGTTAAACAATATCGCAAATCATGTGCTCGGATTTGCTCAAATTTTTATGGTCAACCATCTAAGAATTTACGTATGATCGGTATCACAGGAACCAATGGAAAAACGTCAACTAGTTGTTTAATAGAAAGAATATTACAATTCTCGAAACTCTACCGACCATTGCTTATTGGAACGCTCAATACTCGATGTGGTGATGTCGAAATAAAGCCATCGTATACAACACCATATTGTGAAACAATACCAAGATTATTGCGTACAGCACTGGATGAACATCATGCAGATTCTGTTATAATGGAGGTTTCGTCACGTGGTCTCGATCAAGATCGTGCTGCAGGCATTGCATTCGATATTAGCATTTTCACTAATCTCACACAAGATCATATGAGCTATCATGGTACCTTCGACGAATACAAACAAGCTAAAACGATTCTCTTTGAAGAGTTGACCAAAACGTTTGCGATTATTAATCGAGATGATGATTGTGCACAGCACTTTATTGACAAAACAAAAAAAAATGTAAAAGTAATGACATATGGTATTGTACGAAATCATGACACGGATATTTATGCTACTAACATTGAATTGTCTGTCCCTGGTGTAAAATTTGACATACATATTGCAGCTACAAATACAACGGAACATATTCATATTCGATCCCTAACTGGAAAAACCAATGTTTATAATTCGTTGGCTGCACTAGCATGTACACATCTAGCGATGAATATTCCATTAGATGTATGTAAACAAGCTTTAGTAGATATGCCACCGATTCCAGGTCGTCTGGAATTTATTACCGTACCGCATGATCCTGTTACAGTGATAATCGATTCTGCACACACTCCAACTGGCTTTAAAGAAGTACTCAGCACACTCAGAGACTGCACAATAAGAAATAAATTGATCTGTTTATTTGGTTGTCGGGATGGTGTTGATGAAATAAATCGTCCACTTATGGCTGCAGTTGCTCAACAACTATCAGATAAAGTGATCGTTACAACGAATGCTGCACGATCTGAAGACTCACAAAAAATAATCGACGATATTTTGGTAGGATTCTCTCCAACATCGGGCAATGATGAAACTATCATCGTCGAAATTGATCGACGACAAGCAATTGAAAAGGCAATTTTATCTATTATGCAAGATGGTGATACATTGATTATATTCGGTAAAAGACACGATATTAGTCGAATGCTACGAAACCGAATAATTGATTTTGATGATCGCGTAGTTATAAAAGAGTGTATTCAACGACGTATTCAACATAATTCACAATGAATATTTATTATATACATAAGTAAGAGTATATAATCCTGAAAATTTACATTTCGATTACGAAATTTTTATCCTTCATTTTATATGCCTATATATCAAATCATTATTCTAATACTGTGAAAGTTGCCTATATTGTTGATATGAATGAATTATTTGTTCCTTTGTGCTATTTGAATAAAATCCTCAGAACAAGACTACCTACCATAATGCATTTCATTTCAGCTATGAAGATCATCAGATGATAAAAGATCTGTATAATATATGATCAAAATAAATCAATTTATTTTGATACAATTTTTAAAAAATATAAAATGTAGTAATAAATTCCTATAAGAGTAGTGAAACTGGCAAAAGGATATTTTATATCAACTTTTCATTAGGATGTCCAGCAGCATATGTTCGTTACGATCTTCAAACATAAGAAGAAAAGGAAGGATATTCGAAATGATAAAAATTAAAAGATAAGTGTTCGTAATGAAAGTTGATCAGAAGATCACAAAAATACCGACAATTATCTTTTAGAGATAAAACCCTAAAATTTGACTATATTTTAGTATGAAAATAGTCAAAAGATCGTAATAAAAAAAGACAGATTGTTCGAAAGTGTGTTCATGTTTGTACTTTTTTTCGAGAACTGTCAAACGACTCATTAATTTCTATTCTAAGATAGCACAAACCAACGCCCTGGTGAACGCAAAACTTTGCTTTCAATACAAAGAACACAGAACTCAAATGGTGAGATAGAGAAAGACAGACGCTATTCACATAATCACGAAGGCACTACATCAATGAGTCCTATTCTTTATTGTATAAGAAAAAATAAAGAATTTTGTATAATCTTTGTGAATAACAGAATAAATGGCTTATGATCTCCTGATTAATTGGATTAGGAACATCTAATCTTTTTCATTCCAATTTTCGTGCAATACTTCATACATAATAATGATGATACTCTTTCAATCTCACCACTTTTTCAATTACAATAAAACCCTCTTTTGTGGATACTATTTAGGAGTTTGGAGAAAATGATATGACTTAGTACGTCATTAATAAACAACTACTGGTATCATCGAGTTTGATTCTTTCCTCATTATTTTCAGCAGATGGGATGCTAATGAGCGTCTTAGAAAACTAGTTGAGATGGATGAAGAAGAAGGAAGATGAGAAGTAGAGCCCTGCACGGTTCCGAAAATAAATTTCTGGAACCGTTCAAAGAATTATACCCTGTTCCATCATTTTTAACGCTATTGTGTTATTCAGCCATG
>JAJEKB010008128.1:0-29664 GCA_022393335.1 Macrotrachela quadricornifera | reverse complement strand
GGATAGCTTTTACAGGAGATCTATATAATATCTGTATGGTTAGATTTGAACGAGGTCCTTTCTTTGTAGAGATATAGAATGGGTCATTTCTGACCCATTTGTGTTGAATGACATGAAAATAGGATTTTTATCAATCTGATTTTTTCGTATTTTTGCATAGTTTTTCGCAATTTTGTGTTTATGATTTATGTATGAAGTTGGATATATATCTGGCATGAATTATTTTTTGAAGATTGAATCGTTATGAGGACAAAATATGATTAAACAGTGGTAAAGGTGGCTGTTTAGGGGCTGTAGTCGGGTCTTTTATTTCGAGAATCGTATCGGAATCGTCAGTATTTATATTCTTTTTGTAATATGAGATCGGTGCTCCTGATAGTGCTTCGAAACTGGCTATTCGTATTGTTTTGGTCTGATCTATAAGGGTGATAATAAGAAAAACTACGAATTTTTATCATTTTTTCCGTAAAAAGCGACTCAGAAACCATAATACATTGTTTTTTTGACTAATTATTAGTTCTATGACAGTTTCAAGGATAAATATATTGTCAGCTCATAGTTTATATCGAAAATAAAATAACTTTAAAAAAACATTTTTCATGTCATTCACTACGAATGGATCATTTTTGACTCATATTATTACGAAGAATAGTGTTTCCATGCTTCAAATCAATAGTTTTTTCTAAGCACATGTATAACTAGGTCATGCCCTCCGTAATATATATCAGCCGCTCAAACACAAAAATTATCAATTCGTGTATATAATTTAATCAAAAAATGAAACAGAATCGCATTTTTCACTTTTTTGAAATAAACATAATTTTTCGACTCAAATATCTCAGCCAAGGGACGATAAAAGAACTTTAAATTTTTATGAATTTACAGCTTATTTAGGGCCCCTACATAATGTTTAAAAATCGTTTCGATCAACTGTTTTTATAAGTGTAAAAATAAAGTTTCTATAAATGGGTCAAAAATGACCCACCAGGGGGTAAAGGGTTAATTTTGGATGTTCAAGAAATTTCCAAAAGCTCCACAAATTTCGAAAGTACTAGTGAAAATGAAATTTCCGTTTTTAGAAGTCTGCTTATTGCTAGTTTGTGGTGAATATCAATTCGCGTTCCTTCCAAATACATTTATTCATTATTCACATTATTCTTTCTATTATCATTTCATTTGGCTTCTTTTTCTTTAATCGAATTATTTTTGTTCTTCGTTTTTGTTTCGTTTCTTTCTACCAGTAGAAGGAAGTGTTATGGCAGGAGATACTATCCTACCATACAGAATGTCTTAATTTATTCCATACTATCACGTTGTTGATGCTCCACCATTCTTTTCTTTCTCTTATTGTTGTTTTGTTTTTTGATTTATTCGAATAAACGAGCAAGAAAAGCATCTAACAAAAACTACACAACATTAATATATTTGAATATCAGAGATCAACGAATGTATACAGACATATGTTCAATTTAAAAAACAAACTTTAATATTAACAAAAAAATGGCATAAAAATCTAAAAAACGATAATTTAAATGTTTGAAGTTTTCTCGTAATAGATATGTTTGTATTACACATGGTGTTGTATCACAATGATATCCATAATATGTTTTTCGCAAATTCTATTTCTCGTTTAATAAGAACGATTAATAATTCGTTACTCACGAATATTTAGATAGATATTCAATAAGAAAAAGATCAATTATCATGTAGTCATTAATGAACTGAGACACAAGTTTCTTCAAGAAATAAATATTTGAAATAAAATTGTATAAAAATTTGTTGATAACAAATTAGGATATAGAAGCAAAACATCTCGAACATCGTGTAAATTGAGATCCTTCTGAAAGTTTTCTTCCACATATTATTAAATGTTGTTGAAGATCCTCTCGACATCCATCCCATCCACAACGATTAGTACAATTAATTATTTGTTTTGGACATTGATAAGAAACATGATCAACAAGATCAGAACGTTGAATATTTGTTTGTTGACATAAAGGACATTGAACTAATAAACGATTTAGTTGATTGTTTAGAGCACGACTGATAACAGAAGGAAATGTGTATTGATTTCCTCGGCAAGATGGACATGAATTTTGTTGTTTTTGCCATTTATGAATACATTCTCGACAGAATGTATGACCACATTTTGTACAATTTACAGGTTTTTCAAAAGGGTTATTACAAATAATGCATTTAAGTTCATAATCAATATCATCTTCGTTTATGTATATATATGACATCGAATTTCTTCTTTGGTTTGAATTGCTTTTGCTGATGTAAAAAAACAGATAATGTACTTACTTTTTTATATTATTGCCGAAATGACATTGAAGAAAAGAAAGAAGGAAATTATATACTGATTTATTTTTCTTCTTTTTCCAATGTATCATCAAATATACGATGAAATCGGTTTTTCCTTTCGAGAAACTTCCAACTTTTTTACGTGTAATGTTACACATTATAATTCAGCAACAAGGACCATCAATCATAAATATATATGAGGAATCTTCCTAATATTTTTTAAAATGAATTATCTCTATCACGTATCATGTTGGAAACTACTTAAAAAAAACAAAAATAGAAAAATCATTTTTTTTTATTATTGACGTTTATATCAGGAAGTTTTAACAGATTTCTCTTGATTGAAGAAACGATGAAAGTTTTTGTTTCCCATTAGAACATATAAATATTTGAAATGTATATTTTTAACACTCGAATTTCCTAGTCATGAAAACTTGAAAGTATAACTGACGTCATACAGAGTAAAAAGGAAACGAGAGATAAAATGTACATGCTTTTCATACAAAAGTAAACAGAAGAACAAAAAAGAAAAGAAAAGACGGGCATATCAGAATGATATTAGCACATTCATCCTTTTTTCTTTATGACGTGACTGCGTAACGTGCATTAGATAGTTCAAAGTCCTATTGGTAAAATATGCTATTCACTATTCTAATCTGAGATGAAAAAAAAAAATTTTCCCTTTATTTCTGTATAATCTAAGGAAAATTAACACTCGTCGCAACGACTTGCTCAACTCTCGACTGAACGATTGAGAGCATTTATACACTAATACACCTTATCGAGACAATCACTGCTAGTATGACATATAATTATCTACAGTATGTTGCACATTTTTGTAAGCTTTTATAATCGTTTAATTTTTTTAGAAGTTTATTAAATTTCATAAAGAAAAGTATCATTGTTATCTATGAATTTATATAAGTGATTGAAATCGATTGATGATCAACGTCCGCTTTTCTATTTCAGAAGTTGAATATATATTTCACGTGATGACAAAAAGATATCAGGTTAAATATAAGTTATCTCGACTAGATATATAACAATTCACTGTTCGAAATTGGGAGAAACTGCTTAAAAGAACTGCTAACTGAACTATTCAAAAAATGTTTTTCTTTCTATAAACAAGTCACAACTGTTCTATTATTAGAAAAAATCTCCCAGTAATACAACAATTATATTCTCTTTTGGATTTTTTTCCATTAACAGTATAATTTTGCTGTATTTATAAGGAAAAGATTTTCTTTAAAAAGTTCATCTCCTATCAAAGAACTGTTATAGAACATAATCTCGATCATAATTGTATTCAATATAATACTTTAGCTAAAGAAAACAAGCAATCAATGTCAATCAAATAAAAAAAGGACCAAATTGATTGAAATAATCTTGTCTCTGTGTTTTTTTAAATTTAGGTAAAATAGTCTCGAATTACACGAACTTTAGGCTATGATGGATTTTATGTAGTTACATTGAAGATTTTTCTTAGACTATTCATTCAAACGAATTATTATGATATATATACTCGTACTAGTTTTGCTAGTGAGAAATACGGCCTATGTCACGAATACCGGATCACGTTTAGCGTTAAACTGCGGTTCATCGATAATCTTCCAGTGAATTATATATAGTAGAAAGTGAACGCTGTATTATTTATTTCGTCTTTTTCCTTGCTGAAAAACATGAATACGTCTTAACGACGACAAAGTTCAAGTAAGCATTAATCTTTTTGATATTTAACTTTTAAATATTTTGTTTTTATATTAATTGTTTGTGGATTTATTTATTAAATTATAATTTTTAAATTCTTTATCTTTTCAGATCCATTCTTCTAATATTTATTAGTTTTAAATTTATTTTCTTTTATTGATTTTATTAATTTTTGTACTAATTTTTTTGAATTTTTTTTCAAAATTTATTAAGCAAAGAGAAAGCTGCCTAAAAACCAAAAAAAACCCACGAAAATTTCTCGAAAATAATCCAAGGTTCGTTCTGAAAATTGAAAAATTCTTTTCCAAGTGAAGAAAATTTCTCCAAACGACCGCCTGTGCACACGACTAGATCCTGCACCTTGATCCCTTTGACTACAATGAATATAAATATATTATTGTAATTATTATATTTTATTCTGTATTGTGATAACGATGGTACAAGGAGCCGAAATATCGATAGTATTTTTTTGTTTAATACATTAAATTTTCACCAACAACTATGTTTACTACTGTTGTTAAGTTGCTAATATTCATATCCAGATATTGTATAGGCATCAGAACTTCCATCATTTCCCATACTTGTTTTTGGCCAACAATTTTGATTTGGCTTTGTATACGAAAAAGCAACACATCCTGCAATTGCTTGACATTTTAAACAACAGCTAGCATAATCGGGTTCTTTTACTGGAAAACCAGGTATATCATTTCCAGGCAAGTTCCAATTGTCTTTACTTACAAAACCATTACACATGTTCGCTGTATGAACATAAATAAAAACATCATTTTATTAGCATTCATTGTAAAAATGTAGGATTTGTAACACTTGAAACATTTAATGTGATCCTATAATTCACTATACTTTCGATGGAATGTATTTTGTCTCTCCTATTTTCTGGTCTCTTAGACTCTCATGAGTACTGCATTGGGAAATTTTTGCTAGTTGTTAAATCCGAATAGATGTTCTGTTAGGTACACGAGTAGAATATTTGTTTCTGATCATTTAGATTTCATAGATAACAATAAGTTTATGTAAAAAGACTGCGAAATATTCGAAATTCAGGTGAATATCTCGACTGTTTAGTACAAAATCTGCAAAAATTTTGTTCTTACCCAAAAAAACCTAAAATAGTTCATGATCAAAGATTGTCTTCGATCGTTCGAGGGCACATTCTCTTTAGGTTAAGCAACGTGCTGAGAACTTCTAATTATGTTCTGTAATATACTGATCTATGTAGAGCGTAGAAAACCTCCAGGAAGAACAATAAGTGCTGAATTTATTCTCTTGAAGAAAGCATATGCAAGAAACGAGAGTATTCTCACCCTTAGCTTTTACAAAATTTTTATGAAAAAATCTATGGCAGGAAAATTGTCAAGAGATTAGTTGTCTTTCAAATGAAACAGAGAATTGACACACTTACGATTGTATCCAGATATTGTATCGGCATCAGAACTTCCATTATTTCCCATACTTGTTTTTGCCCAACAATCTTGAGTTGAGTTTCTATATGAAAAAGCAACACATCCTCCAGTTGTTTGACATTTTAAACAACAGCTAGCATAATCGGATGTGTTTACAGGAAAACCAGGTATATCATTTCCAGGCAATTTCCAGTTGTCTTTACGTACAGCACCACCACCACACATACTTGCTATTAGAACATAAATAAAAGTATCATTTCCTTAGCACTCCTTCTGTTAATGAATAATTTGAGAAGGTGATCTCATTCGATATGTATCTACAATTTACTGTATCTTTGATGTTCATTTCGTTTTGAGCATAGTAAATCTTTGTGAGTGTCAACACAGACGAGAGCTTTGTATTTTTTTGAAATTCAATTTTGTATTGCCCAAAGATGAGTAAATTTTAAAAAAAAACTTTATCAGAACATTATCCCGAATTGCAGAAAATTGACTACTGCTAAATTTTTCTTAGCTCAAATAAAAACCAAAAAACAACTTAGTAACGATTGACTTGCGGAATAGTTAGGAAGACCTTCTCTTAAGATTTATAAAACATCAAAGAACTTACTTGGTGGTGGAACTGGATAATTTTTTAAACAAAAATAAATAGCAATCGGAATAACAATAGCTGTTGTTATAAGGATGAATAATATACATAATGAAACAGGCTTTACAGAAGTAATCATTGAGATAAAAAAAGAAACTTTTCTGAAACACAAATGTAGTTTTTGTTCGAGCTAAAAGAAAATAAATAAACATAGCCAAGTGATTATGTATATATGAAATTAAATGTTATGCTGAAACGAAGAATATTTGTAAACATGAAAAAAAAACTCAGATTTTAGCAAATACAAGGTCACTACTAACGAAGTTTGCTTATTACTGAATGAAATCAATATAACCTATATATAAACTTCACCTGACGAATGATAAAATAACACTCTTAAACTGACTTTTGGATATTTAAGACCAACCATATTTTTCGCCATGGATTAGAATTCACCTATGTTTTATCAAGTCTATGAAATGTGAAAATGACGCTTCTTCCAGATTTTCGCTCCTCACACCGTCGCGATTTCTTAAGATATATTTATCGTTTGAAAGTATAATTTATTTAATTATACAGTATTCTATAGTTATCTATATATGGACTATAACTGATCTTATCTACTAAGATCTAGATTGAATGACGCAAATGAATTACATGATAATTCAATCTCTACCAGGATCTGTATCGCGTCGCACTAACTGAGTATGCTACGAAAGAACACATTATATCGCAGTAACAGCCAGAATCTGGTGAATCCTTATAGACATTCTAGTAGGCCCCAATAGATCGGAACTTCACGTTGTAATATTGTACTAAATTTTCGAAGAAATAAGAATATGATGACGGTTGGTGATTATGTATAGTAACTTTTTGCAATAATGGAAATTTTTTTTTTCTTTAAGTATGTAATAAAAAGGAAAAAAAATATATAGAAGAGTAGTTCAAGCAAGAAACTAATAATTTAAAATGTTAAACAAGCATACTCTAGCATATTAAAACAATTCTGGAAAAAAAGCAATTTTTAAATTATTGTTATTGATATAATTTGAAACTAAAACAATCGTATGTATACATAAAAGTCGAAGGAATATGACGATAGTGATCTGTTGACAATATTTAACTGCAAATCTTTTATCAAACAATACATAAATCATCCCTTTTTTCTAGTATTGGTTATTATTAATTTTTTGTTGAATTTACGTTAATTAAAAGCTTCTCAAGGGAAAAAAGAAGTTTTTTCCCATTTACTTAATTTATGTAATTTATTTTTATTAATCATAGAGAAATAAAGATAAAATAAAATAGAACAGGTAACTCGTAAGAAGTACGATATTTTTCTTTCATTTCTTTGACAACATGATTAAATGACTCTACTCTGAGTTGATTTAAAAGAGAATTTTTTTGCTCCATGGAATTGTCGAATTTGTTTTTAAAATAAATTTTTCTTTTTAAACAAAGTTGTCCAATCGTTTGTTGATTGATCATTGAATACGACTAAGATATGGCCTAAATACGGGTATTTCTCTCGTAGATTAGAGAGAATTTTTTTTATTGCAGCAGTAGAATTAACACCTTGTGAACAACCGTAATCGACGATTGTAAATGGAATGTTAACGTCAACAGATGAACGATCTTCAGCAATGACTCTTTGAATATATGGAAATGATTTTCGTACAACATTAAGTTGTGGTGCACTATCTTGATTATAATGTTCATTCTTTTTCATTGTTATGCTGGTAAAGTGTCAGTTCACAAAGTCTTTAGGCCAAATTCTTCCTTATTCAATCCGGAAATATGGATTTTCTAAAGCTTTATTGAAAATCAACTTTTTAATTTCTCGTATAGCTAAACAGAACTCAGCTAAAATGTGTCTCAAAAAACAACAATTCAAGTGATAAAAAGCGGAGACAAGCTGCATACTATTATTTTCCTTATCTTTAATTCTTCTTTTTTTCGTCATGTCCTATAGTATACAAAAAAAAAGTGGAAAAAATGTGACCAATAACACATTTTAACAACTTTTCTCTATTATAAACTATCAATCTTGAAGAATATCTAGCTCGCTTGATCTACACTTATAAACATATCAGAAATATTTTCTGAGAACGCATCACACTAAATTAATACTTGTTTTTCTGTCAAAATTTCACGAAAGAAGGCACTAACACTGATATATTAACCAATTTTTGAGACTTTTGTAGTGTACTTTGAGAGAAACGTATCGAATGGCAGCAGCTTCTAGTGTGTCAAATGACCAATCTTAATCGTCGACTTGCTTTGTCCTTTCTCAAGATCATAAAGATTTGGCTCCTTATTATCATAATCTTGGTATGATAGCTAACCATCAGGCTGATTACGATTTCAGAGAGAGTCCATAAAAAAACCGAGTAACGTGACTGGGAAAAAATTTTTGAATTTTTAATTTGATTATCTAAAGTGAAAGGTCATACAGAGTTAGTATTAAATCCCAAATATCAGCTTGATCTGAAAACCATTTAGGCTTTAAAATGGAGTTTACCATTGTTTTTATGGCATCAAAAGAGTTCGTGAAAAACTGTATCCTCTAATGTAAAAATATCCAAGAAAATGGATACTTAGCTTATCCTGTAGTTTCTACTATTTTATATAAAATTTAATGAATCTATAATAGTTCTGAATTTAAAATACTTCAACTGTGAAAGTATTTGATTTAGTTATCTAAACACTGTTTTGCGAATAAATGGAATAACAATAGTAAATTATTTTCAGAATTTGACTTTGATTTGTCTTATAATACATTCAATCTTCAACTCACCATTACCATCACTTTACATATTCTAAAATTTTTGCAATTTGCAACAGAGAGATCGATGGTCTTAAAAATTAATTACATGTAAAAAAAATTGATATTAAAATGTCGTTCTACTGAGGGTATCTGTCGGATGAATTATTTTTATCGTTCTCATTGGCTATATATGAAAATTATCGTATTGCACCAAAGAAAAGAATGAAAAGAACATGATTATGTTATCAGGTGTTCTATTTTAACCTACTTTATTTACTTATGGCCAGTATTCAACAAACGCGAACATTTTGCTTTTTTTATCATTTAATATTATACTAAGTTTAATTTAGACAAACAATTTATCTCTTAGTAGTCCATTTAATCATCTGTTGAATAAACTGCTTCTGTATACCAGTAACATTTACTTTCAACGACGAATTGTTTATCATGCGATTGTTAATGCTTCTTATTTCGTTCGTTCTTTTTGCTTCTATTAATCATATGAGTAAGTTTTCAAATTTCTCTTTTAATGAATACATTCATTGTGTGGCTTTAACTTTACTACACATTTTGTGTCTTTTTAGGATATGTTCTAGCTAATGGCGAAGTATCTCAATCAGAAACAACTAAGAAACCAAATTTCTTAATCATTGTTGCTGATGATCTTGGTTGGTCTGATACGTCACCATTTGGTGGTGAAATCAATACGCCAAATATTCAAATGCTAGCCGATGGTGGAATTCGATTTACTGATTTTCATACGGCTTCGGCATGTTCACCCACTCGATCGATGCTATTAAGTGGAACAGATCATCATATTGCCGGTCTTGGTCAAATGGCAGAAGAAATTATAAATCATCCAGATATTTGGCGAGGAAAACCTGGATATGAAGGTTACTTAAACGATCGAGTTGCTGCTCTACCCGAAATTATGCAAGATGCTGGCTATTTTACTACAATGAGTGGCAAATGGCATCTAGGAATAACTCCTAAACAAATTCCAGCTAAACGTGGTTTCGATGATAGTTTTTCATTATTACCCGGTGCAGGAAATCATTATGCTTATGAAATTGCTGAATCATTTCTTCCACCAGTCTATGTACGTAATTCCACATATATTGACTATGAAACTCTCGAAGATTTTTATTCATCTGATTATTTTGCTACTGAACTTATTAAAAGTTTACAAACAAATACTGCAACAGACAAGAAACCATTTTTTGCTTATCTTCCTTTTACCGCTCCTCATTGGCCTCTTCAAGCACCTGCCGAAATCATCGCCAAATACAAAGGAATATACGATGATGGTCCATCTGTTCTACGTAAAAATCGACTCGAAACTCAACGTAAACTAGGTCTTCTACCCTCTGATATTAATTCACCAGCTGATAATATAGCTAAAGAAGAATGGGAAAAATTTACATCCGCCGAAAAAGCTTATAGTGCTAAAGCAATGGAAATCTATGCAGCTATGGTTGAACGTATGGATTTTGCTATTGGACGTGTTATAGATTATCTGAAAGAGAGTGGACAATTTGAAAATACATTCATTTTATTCATGTCAGATAATGGAGCAGAAGGTGCCAATATAGATAGTATTCCGATTTCACCCACATGGAATCCAGATAAATTCTTCAATAACAGCTATGAAAATATTGGTAATAAAGATTCATTTATCGCATATGGATTACGATGGGCTGAAGCAGCGACTGCTCCTAGTAGAATGGTCAAAGGTCATATTACTGAAGGTGGTATTCGATGTCCGGCAATCGTACATTATCCCAAATTACATACATCTTTAACGGTCAGTAATGAATTTGTGACTGTTATGGATATTCTACCTACTGTTCTCGAACTCGCAAATATTCCACATCCAGGTACAACATTTCGCAAACGTACCGTCGTTACACCACGAGGAAAATCATGGGCTTCATATCTACTTAATCCTGATGAACACAAACACATTCACAATGAGTACGATTTTACAGGATGGGAATTGTTTGGTGAACGTGCTATTCGTCGTGGAAATTACAAAGCTATCTTAGTACCAAACGAATCAAATACGGCAAAATGGGAATTGTATGATTTATCTCGAGACAAAGGTGAATTAATCAATATAGCCCATGAACAAGAAGATTTATTGAAGGAACTTGTAGAAGCATGGTTCATATATGAAGCTGAGACAGGTGTCATCCTTGCTGAAGATGGTTGGGCGGTTAGAATGTCTGCTGATCTCGTCACATCTAAGCGTATACAAGATGTTGTTGCTCGTATGCGATATTGGTTGGTTCCTCATGATGAAATTTAAAAGTATAGAATAAAAAAAAGAAGTAATTTGTATGATTTACAAAAACATAATATAAAGAAATAAATTGCCAGAAAAAACAATCGTATTTTAAACCTTCTGTAATTGATTAAAACAAGAATATTGATGATGGAATGAAAATTTCATAGATTACGAAATATGATTTGATTTTTAAGACCTGTCTTGTTGGAATTTCTACATTTTGTAAATACCCTCTGAAGTGTTTGCGATCAAGAAATGAAAATTTATAGAAAGAAAGAGTTTAAATAGCTTGAAGATAAGCATGAAGAGTATTAGTTCAAGCAATTTGAATAATAAGACGTTTAGAGTAACTGTTGATCAATTGTATGGAATAAATAGAGCTCACATATTCGCTTCTTATTAACAAAACAATATTTGAAGATAATAACCCATTTTGCAACTTGGTGCAGACATTTGCTTCGTTTTGAAACGAATCAACAGTTACTTTAGTTTTAGAAAAGATATTAATTAATCTGGTTTATATGTTCGTATTCACAAAAAGAAATATGCCTAGTACAGCTATAGCTGTTGAATTCCATAGAAAAATAGAGCTAACTTTTTACTAACTCATTCAAATATGCGAAAAATTTGGATTTGGAGATTTTAGATGATGCTGAACAAGATAAGAATATTAAATAAAAAAAAACAATTCATCGAAGTCATTGATTTTTAAACTAACGATTCTTTTTTTTTCAAAATATTTCACATGAGTGCTTGAATTATATGCATGAAAAGTTCATTTCATTCGTATTGCAAATGGTTGATGACCATACTTTTGTAACCATTTAAGTTCTTCACGAACTTTAATCTTTCCATGCCAAGGATTATTACTTATTGTATGACCTTCATTTGGAAAAATTAATAATTGAACAGGAATACCTAAATAATACAATGCACGTTCGAGCATTTGACTTTGTGCAGGATTAACGCGTACATCATTTTGACCTGTAATAATATGTGTAGGTGTTCGTACTTTATCTAATTGATAGATTGTTGCTTCATCTTGATAAATTTGCGATACTTCCCAAGGAGCTCCACCAAGCAAATAGTATTTAAATACTGGTAAATCAATAATACCCCATTCAGATGTATGTTCAACAGCACCAGCACCAGACAAAGCTGCATTGAATCGAGAAGTTTGTGTTATTAACCAATTTGTTAAATACCCACCATAACTGTACCCACCAATAGTCAATCTATTTGGATCAACAATTTCATCTTTGATTAGTTGATCGATACCAGCAAGAATATCTCGACCTGGGCGTGATAAAAATTGGTAACGAACTTCATTCACAAACTGACTACCGTACCCTGTCGATCCTCGATAATTGGGCTCAAATACCAACCATCCTTCTGATGCAGCTAGTATTCCCCAGTTTTCCCAATCAACTTGAAATCCATTGACACTAGCAGTGTATAGACCACCATGAATCAGAACAAGTAATGGTAGATTTTTTCCTTCGAATTGTCCTGGTGGATAACGTAGAATTCCTTCAATCGTTCGATTTTTATCCTCATCCATCCATTGATATACTTTACCCCTTGGTAAATCTCGTTGCGTGAATAATTTATTAACACTAGTGATAGCTTGTGCTGATTGTAGTTGATCTATATTTTCAACCAAATAAACTTCTTTTGGTTTATCAAATGAAGAATAAACAAATACAATTGCATCAGTTTCTTTTGATGTCGATATTAATGTATAACTGCCATTCCATCCTTGATGAAAGACAAGATTGTCTTTTGGAGATTTTTGTTCATAGATTTGAATTTCTGTCCGAAGTTGTCCACTCATAAAAACACCGCCATCAGATTTGACTGAATATCCTGTTATACTTCCAGGAAAATCTTTTCCAAAAATGTCAATATTTCCATTGTTTAAGTCAAGAGAGAAAAGACGATCGAAAGTTTCCGTGAATTTGTCTCGATTCGAACCCAACGTAAATGAACGAAAAAGTAGATGTGTACCATCTCGCGATAATTTCAGATTTTGTTCGATACCTTCGTTGTTTGTCAATCTCAATAAGAATGTGGAATTTCGCACATCAATCGAGTAAATTTCAATGGCATCAAGTTTCTCGATTACTCTCGATACTGATGTAAATACAAGCTTGTGCTGTTGTGATATGAATAATAGTTCTCCTATGAAAAAGGGAATTTTTTTGATAAAGGTTATTTGAGTTGGTTTGTCTGTATCGATACGATAAATTGTTGTACTTTCACTTGTAGTTTGAGTTTCTCGAAATTGAATGACATCTTTCCATTCATGTTCATCTTGGCTTATCGAATCCAATGAAATTGTTGTAAAGAAAAGAGATGAATCACTATCAGCCCATACAAGTCCTAATGGAATATTTTTGCCTACTGAAACAGGCATTAATTGATCATTAATGACTGAATACAAGTATATATAATGTTCAAATGTTGCGCCTTTGTTAGTTGTCGGATTTTCATTAAGCAAAAGCGCGATTTGATTTCCATTCGATGACCATTGTGGTTTTGAAAACATAGCAAGTTTATTTGTAATTAACTTCATTCTTTTCATTGATATGTCATATATCCATAAACTGATCTCAAACGAACTTGTATTCCATGATGCGTGTCGCGTTTGAATGAGCACATGCTGACCCATTGGAGAGAAGCTCAATAGTTGAAAATTAGTGTTGTCAAAAAATTCATTCAATGTTAATTTTGGTCTCGTATTATCTGAAAAGCATGATATCAATTGCAAAATAAATAGTAGATAAAATTTAGTTGCCTCCATTACTTATGATTCAAACTTTCTTATTGTTCTGAATGAGAGCAATGATATGATGATCTTTACATTGTGATTAGAGTTGACAAATACATTGTTGTTTTTCTATCGAATTGAGAGGGATAAAGCAAAGTTGGTATTTGGATTAAAAATAATATTTCTTTTATTACTAAGAAAAAATATAGTCTGCCCAAAAAGTCCATGCGTGTGATGATTTTTTGGAATATCACGAGAACAAAACGAGATAGAGACCTGTGGTTTTCACCAGTAGATAGCCATGATGATAACGCAATAGGACCTAAAGAAAAACAATGACGAAAGGAGAAATTTAGTGGGGTAAATTACGAGTTTCTTAGTTTTTACTTACTGAGTATGGTGCATATGCATAGCTTAATTCAAGAAGTTCTGATTTACTATATTGATCAATAGTGCCACATATCCAGGATTTTGGAAATGCCACCGAGTCTCCTGAGGAAGATACCGTATTTCTCGCGGGAGATGCGACTGGGAATGTGAAGGATGCGCATTCCTAGAGAAAATCTTACATATCCGATGTCAAATGCCCACATCTCTCGGATATGAGTGTGGCGTCTCCCAAGGGAGATGAGGCATCTTCCTCGGGAGACGCGGTGGTATCTCCAAAATCCTGGATATGTGACACCACTCTTAATACAACAAGATATTTGTGTATATTAATCAAGTATTTCTACTTTCATTTTTTAATGTTATATGTATTATTTTTATAGTATTTTTCACAGGTGAAATAGTTTGAAGCAATTAATCATTTGATATAGTTACAAATTATCGAATATTTATATTAATGGAGAAGTCATTTTAATTTTGAATTGATTATTGATTCGTCACTCAAAATAATGGAAATTGAATAAATTATTTTTGTTTCCATTCCAAATAAATTTTATCGTCTATAGGTTTTATTGAATAACTATCCAACAGTTTTTCAAGATTGAGTATTGTTTGTAATTTTTGAATTAGATTATCAGCACTTTTTCCAATATTCAAACATAGTAAACAAAGTTGAATTTTTTTCATCAAAATAGTTCGTATAATAAATTCCAATTTATCATTAGTTACAGCACCAATTTCAAAGCATTCCATACGAGGGCATAAATCAATGAAAAAATACAGTTCATCAGGTTCGTTTATCTTCTTAACTCTTACTTTTCGAATATTATTACCATTCGATACACAAAGGAGAATATTTGCATCCTCGACAGATAAGCATTGAGATTGTGATGATGACAAGTATGATACCGATAGCGAATCAAGATTAGGTAATGAACGTATAAGTTCCATAATCATGTTCGGATATATTATATTACAAGTAATGTCTAAACAAGTAAACTGCACTGCAGATAAAATTGGATTTATTTTGTTAACTAAATATACATTTTGTGTAGTAATAGGAAGGTATATGATAGAGAGTTGTTGTCTCATATTGCGATCAATATCTTGATTAACATCTGAATAGTCATCAAAATCTGACCATATTCTTCTATAAAAGAATAGAATATTATACAAATTTTTCTAAAAGATTATCGTTGACATACCTGCATGGATGAATTGTGATTAACAACATATATGATGGTATAAGAGATACACAAGCTTGAACTTCAAGTATCCACTGTCGTGCAATCCAAAATGATGAAGTAAATTGATTGAATCGCATATGATGTGAAGTAAATTCCGAAATATTATCAATAAATTGTCGATATTCAAAATAGAACTTGCATAAATTAGGCATATATTGTAGTATTAATTGTTCCCATCGATAAGCATCAAGATAAGTAACATCTTCACAAGCTCTTATTCGTAAGATTTTTAAATGAAAAGATATTTTCTTAATAAAAATTTCAAAATCTTCAAACAATATATTACAAGATCCAATCGAAATATATCTCAAATTAGGTAATATTATCTTCAATTTCGTATTATATTCTTTACTCGATTTGACAAGTCGTATACAACTAAGATGACAAAGTCGAGGTGTATGATAGAGTATATTAAAAATATCATTGAGAGTACAAGAATGATTAATAATCAGATATTCAATGGTACTAATTTGTTCTATATTATTATTGAGTGATGGTACCAATATATTATATGACATATTACGAATTAATGAGAATTTGTTATATTTTAAAAAAGGTAAACGAAAAATTAGTTGATAGATATTGTCTAATAATTGTACGTCATCATCAAGATGAATTTTCAATGAGAAGAAACAAGGAAGAGAAGATAAATTGGTAAGAAGAGATATAAGTTGATTTGATTTGATTCTATGAAGAATAAGCGATTCGAGACGATTAAAACAAAGATCAACGGTAAGAAATGTCAAAAATCGATTGACAATTTTACTATTCCAAAGAGAAAGTGAAATAATTTTATGTTTATTTGGTATAATTATATTATTAAAATAATTTTCAATGTCAATGTCAGAAGATGAAAATAGATTCATTTTGAAAAGAACGGATGAACAAGTGAGAAAATTTTGAAAACGTATATTAAGATTTGAAAATGCTCGATGTATATCATAACCATCGAGATAATCGAAAATTTCACTAAAAAGTTCATTTGGTAGATCTTCGACCCGTGTAATTGATATACTAAACAATCGAGAAAAGAAAATAGAATTTAAACGCTTATTTTATTTCTTACATTTTGTTATTTAATGTTACTAAAGAAAAATACAAAAAAAAGGAGCTTATGATTAATATACAAACTATACAGTTGACAGCTTACTTGATAAATTCTTTGATTCTTCGTCATGGAACTCGTTCATATTTGACTGTTGTTTGATAGTATAAATTCGTTTCTATCTATATATTATATAATAAATATTTATACAGAAGAAAAACTATACAATTTGTTTTATTCTTCTTCATCATGCGAAGAGTTGAAGGAAAAGAAAAAGAACGTATGTCACATGTGCGTGAAATATAATAAAAATTTCTTTTGATGTCGCAATACTTGGAAATTTCTTTGTAGTATGAACCATGTTTAATGATTCATTCAACAGTTTTTCCCAGTGTCGTGTACACAATCATTGATAAATAAAGCAATAGTTGGAAAAAACCAAGACTTTGATTATCTGAATATAAACCAAGAGGAAATAGTGGAGTTATGTAATTCAAGAATTTTTCAACATTTTCTTTTAGGTTGGAAAGAAAATTCTATCGTTTCTTCTTTTAATTTTCATATAACGTTCTAGAAGTTTCCATACTACAGCGATATAAAAGGAGTATGAATAGCTATCGATATCGATGCCAATTGTGAAACAGAAATGAATATAGCTCAGAGAGAGAGATTCGAAGGCTTTTACTTTATGAATTCATTCTGGGCCATGAAGCAACAACCCATGTCAGCAAAATCGCCTGAGTTTGGACGATTAAGCACGATTTTGATCAGAGATCACCGATTAATCGACGACTCTGTTATATTGGTATTAAATTGCGACTAAATCACGGATTTAATGAATTTAATATTTTTCAATTCAGAAAAAGAATAAACAGCAATTCTAAACGAAGCGTTGACGATCCAAAACAGTGACTCTGTTGTGTGAAAAATGATTATTCACAAAATAAATTTCTATTCTTGATGTGATTACTTCCGTGTCACTGTCATATCAGAAGGCATTCATGAATATCGGAATAAAAAAAAGACATATAAGATACATACAGTGCAGCTAGATGGAAATAGTTATTGAGAGTTGAAACATATGCATCAGATTATTGTCAGATTTAAGTGGATTGACATCAATAAATATGTTAAGATCAAATATAAAGGCTTCTACATAGTTAGGTAGAAGGTCCTCAAATAATAAGTACGACAGATTAGAACAATACCATCGTCTTAGCTACAGGATTCTATTATTTAACGCTACCTGTAATATTTCTCTATTAAAATTGAAAAACGAATGCAAAACGTCTCTATTAGTGTTAACACAGTAACTGGATATTTTCGCAATAGTATTGTGTTAGCATCGGCATTGTGCAAACGAATACTGTTCCTAGCAAAACAGCACTACATTTGCTGTATTTTTTGACATTATAACTCTACTCATATATCCAAATGAAGCTTACATGAGTAAGATAAATTTTTATTGTGTTAATGCTAACTTCATACGAATATTAAAGCATTAAATCTTTTTGGAAATTTACAGAAGAATGTGAAACTATTTTTTTTGAGCAAACACAAAAGTTTTAACATTTTTTAAAACTTTCCTACTGAACACACAAGCTGAGGTTAGACACTGTTTTATTGAATTGGATATAGATATAAGCGCTAACCACTAGTAATACATGGTTCAGTATAGATAAAAGGGTTAGATTTTGTTAGCAATGGAAAGATCTAGTTATTCGAATTTGAAGCATAGCTAAAATAGGAAAGGCACAGTTATGAGGGATTAGACACAGGTATCAAGTCAGATATAATTGCAAGTGGTAAGATATCAATATAATAACTTCAAAATATAAATGAAGGTTCCATTATAGTTTAAGCATAGGAGTAAGGGGTCAGTAATAGTTATAAAAGGTGACACATATACATAAGTATAGGGGTATCCTTGGGTCCTCAAGTGCTATACTATAGGCATTCCCATAGCTCTTTAAATGCTGTACGGTGATTGTGTCAATGAGTCTTGATGTACTATATGATGGAGGCATCTATAGCTTCTCTCGTTGGATATTTTTGGGGTACCTTTTGTAAGCGAATAAATAAGATATTCATTCGCTTATCTATCAAACATATATTATATGGTATTTTCCTTTCGTTCTCCTTTATTCGTTTCTCTTTTCACGCGTCACATATATGTGGATTTTTTCCATTTCTGTCTATCATATATATTTGGTTTTTCCTCTCTACGTGCTTTCTTCTCATATGTGTATTGTTTAATGGATTTTCCATTTTATTTCCACGGATATTTCCAACACCAACGGATCATCCATTCTATATATATAGACAGCGATTTTTTATCAATAAACAAATTTCGTATAACCGCTGAACATCAGTCGATAAGACTAACAGAAATGGTTGCACATACCTTAACTCTCTTAAAGTAAATCTTTAGACCATAATATTTTGGATTCATATATGGATCCATCATGCCTAAGTTTCTATGGGGTCAGATCTGAAATCTGTTGACCTCCATGTTTTGGCAATCTTTAATTTTTTCATGGAATGTCTCTTAAGAATGTGTGGTAGTGAGATCATCACTACACGGTATCATCTCTTAATGACATCATAGTCATATAGAATCAACCTTAACTGATATCACGCTTACGTGATATTACAACTATATAAAAATAACTTTCATTAGTATCACTCATATGCAATACAACATATACGTAATGAAGACCTTCACCGATATCATGCTTATATAATATCACACACAATAGTATCATCGGATGATATGAATCGAATCCTTTGAGAGGAGATGAAAGAAAAGAAAAATAAAAGAACGGGGGACGTGGATATAATCAGTTGATGGTTTGTGCATGTAAGAGCAAGTAGCTCAGTGTAAACTTGTGTTTAAAAAAAGGAACAGCATAGAAATAAAGATCTTCTCACAAGTAACAAACCTAAGTTTGAACGATAGCAAAAGTGAACAAGCTCAACAACTACATAGTGTAAAAATGACCACACTCTTATATCAATCAATAGTCGTTCTCATTTATTTTCGCTATAACTATGCCATGAGGTAAACAAAATTCCAACATATAGACGAAGGTCCAAAGGTGATAGACAAAAACAAACAGTGATAAATATTTCTTTACAATATATGGGAATAAAATGATAGTCTATTTCTCTCTTATTACATCTCATTGCGACTTTCTTCGAATTTGTCTCTTCCCAATTCTGATTTATATAATAGTAAAACAGCTAAAAATATATATTTTATTTTTATACAGAGAAAAATCATTTTTAGTAATTAACAAAAATTTTTTCACTACTATTTTTCTTTTTCTTTTTCCTTTAATATTTAGTTTAAAAAATAACAATTGTGATATTTCAGCAGCAATTTTCTGTACAGTTGCCAACTTCGGACATCGATGTTATCAGTAATGATAATGTTAGTGAACTCGTTGATGTTGTCGATATTGTTTTTCATGTGGGTGAAATAAATGTTAGAATAACTAATAAAAAAATTATATTTATAAGCTGATAAAATCAATTTTTCATCAAATTGAATTTGGTTTTTGATTTTATAAAATAATATAATGTATCATTTTCTATTATATTTTTTTTTAGTTTTTTATTTTAATTTGTAATCCTTAATTATTTAATTTTTTTAATTTTAGCACTAAAGAATGTTATTTTTTGATATAACACGCAATTCAAAGGCATCAGGTGGTGCAATTGGAGAAAAAAAGAACAAAAATAATAGAATAAAAATTTTTTTATGTACTAAAAATAATTTTTCTATATATAGAAGCAAAATATATATTTTCAGCTGCTTTACTATTATATTGATCATTCTCAATTGCACTCATTACACACAATTCCGATTTAGTTTTGTACTAATTTTTCATTATCTGCTAAGATCTTTATAGATCTTGTAGCAATGATGTGGAAAAAATAACCAATACCGTCATACTCTGACAGGTGCAAATCAATTGTACTCTAACTTGCAAGAAACCAAAATAAAATTTGATTTACCAATTCAATAGGGTACATCGTTTGTACCATAGGTTGATATTGAATGTATCTGATTGAGTACATACCAGTGGAGTAAACATAACTGGTAAAACTGGCTGAAAATATCAATTTATTATAATCAAAGACTAGATATTCAATTTATTTCGATGCTATTCTAAGTCCAAAAAGAAGTTCTAAAGGTTAACAAATCATGTCATGAGATCAAAAACCATTAAATATCATAGAAAAAAAAATTTATTCGTTTAAATCTAAAAAAGCTGGTCACAAATCTTCAGTGTAGTCTTTGTATTTTTGAAATGGAAATAGACGTGGACTTCGGCCTTACGTAGATCGATAGAGTTGATATCAGGCTGTTTATCTATTTTATTATTATCAAAAAAGCATATTGTATTGATAGTAAAAACGGTTTATCTTGAAAAACCATAGTATGCACAGGACAAAAAAAGACTGAAATTTTTCGTCAAATTTATGAAAAGATAGAGCCATCTCGACTCCTTATATTGTTAAAACATTAGCTCTTTATATTTAGTTATTATGGAGTTATTCAAAAAATGTCCATGACCAACCATCTCTGAAATAGACATTAATATCTCTTTTTCCCAAAAAGAACAAATAGATTAAGACAAGTATCCATGTTTATATAAAAGATATATCGAAATATTCTATGATTATTAGTATTATGCTTTGACACTAAAGGATAAAAAACATCCCTGAAAAATAATAACAAAGGTAGATAACTGTTTTAAGGCAAGTTGTCATATTTTTTTCTCCATGATGGTATATTTGTTGATTAATGAATCGATAGTGTCCTTCACTTGATACAAATATTATCAATTCAAATTTTTTTCCGTTATATAACATTCTATTTTCATCGAATAAACTCAAAATATAATTTATAATTAGAAACTTTATTCAATATTAATATTTACAAAAGAAACTTTGTTTTTATTGATGATTGATAATAATCACATCATTTAATACGATATGTTTTGTTAATACAATTACGTTTAATCAGTATATTTGAATAAGAATATATTGTGATAAAGCAGCTAAAACATATTTTAATAAAAATTGTTATTTATTACTAAATTTCTTTTCTTTTTATCATACTAGGATAATAAAATATTTTTGATAAATAAGAAATTGTGATATTTTGGCAATAATATTCTGCTCAATTGCCATCTTCGGACATACATGTTATTAATAATGATGATGTTGGTGGACTCGGCGGTGTTGGTGATATTATTTTTCATATGATTAAAATAAATGATAGAATAACTAAGGAAAAAATTATATTCATAAGTTGATCAAATCAATTTTTCATCAAATTGAATTTGATTTTTGATTTTGCAAACATAATATAGTGTATCATTTTCTATCATATTTTTTTTATTTTTAATTTATAATTGATAATTATTTTATTTTTTTTTAATTTTTGATCTTTGAAAATATTGCATTGACCATTTTCAGTTATACTCATTATATTCAATTATATGACAAAAACAGCAGCAAAACCAGTCATTATTTATTATCTATTTAAATATTACTTGAATTTTATTGTATTTTATTTAATATCATTTTTCTTTATTGTTAGCATTTGTTTACATCACCAACTAATAGATCACATGATCCTGCACTACTTAGTGCTATTGAACTGTACGTTATATCTAAAAATGATGATTTCAAGTATTAGAAATTTAAAATTAAATAGTAAAAAATAAAGCATATTACGTTACAGAAATCAATATCAATTTTGATAAAAAATTATTTTCCCCATTTTATGAATATGATTTCTTTATTAGTTATTCTATCATTTATCTCATTTAATATCAACAACACCACCAAGCCTACCAACATCGTCATTATTAATGACATCTATGTCCGAGGATGGCAATTGAGCAGAATATTATTGCCGAAATATCACAATTTCTTTTTTTTTAAAAAATGAAAATTAACAAACTAAAGAAAAAAAATATAGAAATTTTTTTATTATCCTAGTATGATAAAAAGAAAGGAAATTTACTAATAAATAACAATTCTTATTAAAATATGTTTTAGCTGCTTTACTATTATATATATATTATTTATATTTGAAGTTTCATTTTATGTTGAAAAAAAATTTTGATACTTAATAAATATTTATTGTATTATTAAAGTAATCGTGTACAATAAATCATAAAAATGAGAAGGCCAAAAAAAATATGTATGCATATGATGGTGTGACTATTATAATAAACGATCGATCATGCATGACAATGAATAAATGCATGTGACTTTTTCTTTTGTAGTAATATCTTATTGCATGCTTATTGAGAGAATAAAGCAAATACGCATCGCATACAATCGAATTGTATCGAAACTAGATATGTTTTGAAAAGTTTTCATACGATTAAAATTTTCAAACAAATAAATCGTAATCAGTAAAAATAGATTAATGAACAAAGCAAATATTAAATCAAAGTATATAAGAATAAATCAACATAATAATACATGTGAAAGTATATTTGAACAAGTAGTTCAAAATAAACTGTGGTCAGTAGATATTTAATAGGTGAAAATATTATTCAGCAAAACCTTTCATGTGATATTTGGATTACTTGTATTCAAGATGTGGATAGTCTACTACGTGAATATTTTTTTGTATTACATTAAACTAAATTAGAGAATGTGTTGTAATATACAAAAAAAAATTATGAACAATATATTGATCTTCACCATTTTATCATTGCTTTTTCTATTCAATTTATATTTTTGAATCAAATAAAAATAAGTTTTACTGATTATGTGTTCAGAATCGTGAGTATGCATTTGTTGCAACGTATAAGTGTTTATTCGATCATATCATTGAACTGTCATTCTATGTTGAAAAGCAATATATCAAATCAAACGATAATCGAAAAGATAATGAAAAGAAATAACAAACACCAAACATCAAAGCAAGTATGGTCATGGCTATCGATGAATAATAAAAATGTCCTTAATATATGTTTTTATTTCGAATAAGAAATATTTTGAAAAAAAATTTAAAGGACAAACTATTGACATATACATCTGTCCTAAAATGTTCCTTTTGAACATCTCTAGCTATCGTATAAATTGCTAGTTGTATGCTGCCCAATTTTATTCTATCAAACATCGTAGAAATACACGAATAAAATATAATGTTGATATACAGTTGCACTAAATATATTTTTCAATATTTAAAGATTCTTCAAATTACAACTGTTTTTTTGCTTTTTCTTTTCTTATTTATTACAAGAATATTTCAATCAATAAAAATTTGGCTGAAGTTTCGTGCAATCCATCTACTTTATTTCTTCTCTCCTTAATGATAGCTGATTCCGATAAAGAACTAACTTGTCACAACTATAAAGAAATAATATTCTTTTTCGATTGATTCTGCATGCTACTGTTCTGGGCTCTTTAATTCATGTCGCAATTATAAATTTCTCTTTTTAAATAAATATATTTTATTGAAATAAAGTATTGTGAGAATACAAAAAATGAAAAAAAAGAAGGCGCATGCAAAAAGAAGCACACTAGTACATAAAGGGTATAAGAGAAAACTAAGCTGATGAATATATGATATAGAAAGAACAAACTACTTTTTATATTGTTTTCCACTATTGGTGAACTTCATATCCAACTCACTTAACAGTTTATTCAAATGTTCTTCTCATTTCAAGGAAATGATGAACATATTGGATATGCAATAACACATAAAAAACGAACAATTCTTATCAATGCTCTGATCAAATATTTGGCTCGCTTGGATGCAGCTATTTTCCATTGACGCAAGGAGCGCAGATCATATAAAAAACGAATTTAACTGAAATTGTTTTCAACTATTTCGCTTCTATCGAAGTATTGCTTTTTGATTAATAACATGATTGGATATCACATCAAGAATGAATAATAAATATATAGCAAGTATAACGTGCGTAGAGCACATTAGCAATGAATAATATTGGGCGCAGTGTTGTTCTGCTCGATTATTTCGCTCACTTCCAAGTAAGCTTCAGAATGAAATGATAATAATGACGATAGCATCAAAAACAATGATTATAACAAGCAAGATATTTGTTATATTATAGTGCTTCTCTCATTAAAAATTTCTGAAACTACTGACACGATTGAAAATCATGTTAAAACGAAATAGCTTTAAAAACGACTCTATTCAGCTACCACATTCCTTTCAGAAGACAGATTACCTGCTAAAAATATCATCTAGAATCTCATAAACCATGCATAGTTCAAAATAACTTTTCATACCTAAATTAGAATCATTTCTAACAGATAGTCTACAATTAGACATCTCATAGAATGTCACATAGCCAACAAATGCTTAACAACACATCAGTTAAACTATTTTACTCATTTTTAAACAAATCTTTATTGTCGAGGGCATCAAAGGACATTATAAGAAAACCGAAAATTACTTAATATGATTTAGTTCAATAACACCTATTCCTATCGAGTAAAGGTAAACGCTCGATTGATAGATCAAAACTAAAAAGACATTTGGCTAACAAAAATCATAAACTAATTCAACTTTTCTCCGAAAACCCAACTAAAACCTATTATCATCCGAGAGAGACCATAACTTACATAAGAAATGAAAAATTTCAATAACATAGATATCTAACTATTTCATTGATATTGAGGACAACGCTAGAGCTCACCGTAGTATCGAAACTTCAATGATACATGAATAAATATAATAAAACTTAGTTTCTACTATATGACTCATTTCAATGACACCATCAATCTTCCATCCAGAGTACATCCTCACAGTAGAAATGAATAGGTCTAAGTAAAGCTTTGTTCAACTACTCTTCTCCCATAGAAGCAATTCTCTAGACTAGATGGCATAATCAAAGATCACTATAGAAATCAATAATTCTAATCAAGGTTCGTTTCAAGTTTTCTTTTCTCGCCTCAGCCAAAATCTGTAGTTGATCATTTGATCGAAGAATACATTACAACGGAATACTCCTAAGAACGATTTTGTTCAGATGTTCTTCTTTCACTAAAGCAAATATCTGCAGATGATTATATTATTAAAGATCACATTAAAACTCAATGATTCTCAGCAGAATTCTATTCAACTTGTTCGTCTCCTGTCGAACCAGACATCTACAGTTGATCACATGATCGACGATCACATTTGAAATGAACTGTTCTAACTATGGTTCTGTTCAACTAATCTTTCCACTTTGCAGGTAATATCTAAATCATATAATACATACGAAGACCACAACAAGAGAGAATCATTTTAATAAAGATCCTGTTCACCTCTAATGTTTCTCTCGAAATGAAACTGCACTCAATCCAATTTCTTAAGATCATCAAAATAACCTAATTATATCACTTTGTGATCTATTGCCTTGCTCTATTATTCTGCATTCAATAAAAAAAAACATACAGAATGTAACTCAATCACATCTCATGCCAGAAATAAATAATTTTAACAACTCTTCCACATTCCTCAGCCTAACATCATTCATAGTAACACTCTCAACATTATTACAGGACGAATAGTCACATGCGACAAGAACAATTCCTACCACCACATTGTCCAACTATTTCTCACCTTTCACCAAAAAGCAAAGTACTTAATTACCTAATTCAAACACACGCTCGAAATGAAAACTTCCAAGAAACATTTTTCTGTTCAACTGTTCCTCTCAACCTCAAGCAACCATCTGTTGTTTATCTTAACCATCAAAGATGACATAACATATAGCTAATTCTAATCAGTCTTTCCTTCAAGTATACAGCCTCAAATTCCGTCAATATCTTCAGATGACCATCACATTTCACGCCACACTATAACTGAATACTTCATACTATGGTTCTGTTTAATTTTTAGTCATCTACTTCAGGAAAATGTGCATTTAATCATATTCACGAAGAGCACAATACAAATAAATAGGTGTAACCAGTGTTCAGTTCCAAAACTACGCTTCAGGTGCAGGAATCTCGACCATTCGACCTAAAAAAGGAGACAACATCTAAAATGCAGCATTTTGAACACCTATCCATTCAATTCTTCTTCTGTCCTACACTCAAACATTTGTCGTTTACCACAATTATACAAGACGACATCAAACATGAATCCTTCTAGTTAAAATTCTGTTCAACACTATTTCTTACCTACAAGCAACCATTTGCATCTCATCACTACGACCGAGGACCACATTAAAAATCAATCTCTCTAATTAGACTTCTGTTCAAAAGTTCTTCGGACACCGATTCCATCACCTCCAACTAATTTAATAATCGACGATGATATGATGTATGACTGACACGAACAAAGGCTAATTTCTATCGCTGTACTGTTGCCTATGCAAACATACCTGGAAGAAAAAAACTATAGATGATCCCATTAGAAATGAATCATTCTAAGTATAGCTCTGTTCAAAAGTTCTTATGCTGAAGCAATCATCTGTAGTTGATCACAACGATCAAAGATCACATTAGGAATGAATAATTCTAATCATGGTTTTGTTTAACAGTTCTTCTCACACTGAAGCAATCATCTGTAGTTGATTACAACGACCAAAGATTACATTAGAAACGAATCGTTCTAACCATGGTTGTGTTCAACAGTTCCCATGTCGCAGAAGAGAAAGTGTTTTGTTGAGCACTTAATGGCAAATGACATTAAAGATGTATTATGGAAAGTAGGATTCTGTTCGACTCTTGGTTTTCTTTAGAAGTAGATATGTGGAATGACGCATTATGATGAAATATAATGTTGAAAGTGGATAACTTTCAGAGTTTTATTCAAGGATCTTCTTGTGCGAAAGCGAAGATGTCTACCTTGTGCCAAGATCGTTGAAGTCGTCATAATTGAATAAATGTAAGAACGATTCTATTCAATTCTTGTGTTGCTGGGAAAAGGAGTACCTGTAATTGATCGTTCTAGAGAGTATGAATAGAGAAATGAATTATTATAATCAACTCCTATTCAGCTATTCTTTTTGTGCTCGATAAAGAAATGTTGTATGACGAATGATCGAAGGGCACAGTACAAATGAAAAACGTGTACAAGAGTTAATTTCGAGTATCCATTGTGCGTCGATGTGTAGAGTTGTCATTGGCGTCAGAGTGGCTGGATATATTATGAATGAATAACTATAACTAAGGCTTTGTTCAGCTGTGCTTCTTTTATATAAGTGAAGATATGCTTTTGATTAGATGATGGAACATGTCGTTATAGGGGAAAACTTCTAAGTAGAGTTCTGTTGAAGTATTGTTGCCAGATTGAAGGACACATCTAGACTTGATGCGAATTATTAGTGACCACATTGCCAGTGAATTCTTGTAATCAAAATTTTCTTCGACTATTGCTTTCTTACTGATGGTTACATCTAAAGTTCATGACATGATCTAGGATCATATTATGAATGTGGAACTTTATCAAATGTACAGTTCTACTATTGTGCTGGAATTGATGTAAAACATGGCAGTCTGTTACATGATCGTAGATCATACAAGAAATGGATTGTTCTGAGAATAGTGCTTTCAACTGCTGTTGTGCGGACGAAGCAAAGATTTGCGGGTGATTGAATGGTGGTATATGGCATGAGAAGTGAACACTTTTCATCGGATTTTGATTTGACTATTATTCTTTGGTCGAGGACAATCTGGCCAGTCTATAACATGACAATGGACCACATTCAAGATGAATAATTGTAACCACGATTCTGTTCAATCGTTCGTTTCACGCTGCAGCAAATGCATGCAGTTGATTATATGATCATCGATCACATGAGAAATGAATAATTATAACCAGGTTCTGTTCAACGGTTTTTCTTCTGCAGAAATGAAAATGTGCAGTTGATGGCATGGTCGAAGATCGCATTTAATATGAATAATTCGATTGAAGGTTCTGTTTAATTGAAGTGTGGTATCCGAAGTAAATATGTGGACTGGATAAGTCTCTTCATTTTCACAGTCGTATTGGCTTATTTAAAGAAATGTTCTATTCAACTTTCTTGGGTAAGTCGAATTCAAAGTGTGAAGTTGTGTCCGACGCTTCATGATATGGATTGTGAAAAGATGCAATAACGATGGTGTTCAAGATATTATTAGTGTTGAATAGAAGCTTTGCTGTTAGTGATTTGCTGGAATACCGAATGAGTGGTGAATAGCTCTATTAATGGTTCTATTCAGGAGTTTCAGTATTTTAATTGTAAAGTAGGATAGTTTGATATATGATCGAACATCATGTAAAAAACGAATAGTTTTGATCAAGGCTATATTCAAATATTTTCTTCACTTGGATCCAAATATCTACAGTTTATCACATGATCCAAGTTTACATTTGAAGTGGATAATTCTAACCAGAGTTCTGATCAGCCATATTAGTGACTACAAAGTAATAGTTTGCTATTGATATATCGATACAATATCACATTAGCAATGAATATCTCTAATGATGGATCTGTTAAACTATTGGATCCACTTGGAAGCGGAGGTTATAGGTCGTAACATGACTGGAAATTACATTAGATATGAATGATTGTCAGAAGTGATGCGTTCATCTTCGTTGCTTATTCGCAGGATTAATCTACATTTGATGATACTATCCAAGATTACAACGCAATGAAATCATACTAAGTAGAATTCTATTCAACTGTTTCGCTCATTTGGCAATAACTATCTGCAATTATTTACATCATCGTAAATCACATTAGACACGAATAGTCCTACGCAATACTCTGTTCAGGTGTTCTTATTCTGTCGAACCAAACATTGGCAGTTGATCACATGATTGTGGATCCTATCTGAAATGAATAATTTTAATCAAGACTCTATTCAAATACGATGCACTCTACCAAGCAGGCATTCGCAATTGGCCATATGATCGAATATCACATCGACAAAGAACAACTCTAACAACAATTCTATTCAGCTTTTGTTCTATTCGAAATAAAGATTTGAAATTGGTGATATGGACGACGCTCGTACGATGAATGCATAATTTTAACAAAGATTCAGTTCAACTATTTCTGTTATTCTTTTCAAAGGATCCCTCATGCTTACACATTAAAAATCGACGTGCTAAATATACTATTTTAACAAGCTGGTTGTTCAAAAGATGATGTGTAT
>JAJEKB010008123.1:0-16982 GCA_022393335.1 Macrotrachela quadricornifera | reverse complement strand
CATATAATCAAATACATGATATTATTCGTCAAACTGTTCAACGAACACAACTTGTGGAAAAATTTTCACCAACATTACTTATTGCTATAAGTGCTGGAGGATTTTTACCAACACGAGTTTTACGTAATATTATTAAATCAGAAATAGGTGGTAAATCATTACCCATACAAACAATTGGTTTATGTTTATATGAAAGTGAAAAAAATGAAATATATAAAACACAATGGATATCAACAGATCGAATAAATGATCCATTAGCTGTATCATTTAGTGGACAAAATATACTTATTGTTGATGAAGTTGATGAAACACGTACAACATTAAGTTATGCTGTTAAAGAACTTGAAAAAGATATTGAAAAACAACGAAATTTATCAAATGAAAATAATGAAGAATGGATTGAGCCAAAATTAGGTGTCTTTGTTGTACATAATAAAATGGTTAATAAACGTGAAAAATTACCAGATGATATAATGAAAAACTTTTATTTTGTTGGAGAAAATGTAGGTGGAGAATGGATTGTTTATCCATGGGATGCATTAGATATTGATGAACATACACGTTTAGCAGAAACATGCAGCACAAAAACTAAACTTACTGATCCATCAAATGATAATAATTGATTATTACGTGTTGTATTACCAGCATTAAGAAGTTCTTGTTTTAGACGATTTATTTCTTCTTGTAATAATTTCATTTGTGCATCGCGTGGATCTTCATTAATACGAGGTTTATTCTTGATATTTTTTGCTCGATTAGCATCTAGAAATATTAATATTTAAATAATAAATAAAGAAAATATTTAATCTTACATCGTAATGTTGAAAGTGTTTCATCATAATTATCATGAGCTGGACTTATAGCAGCAATCTATAGAAATTATATTTATAAATCATTTGATTTTGAGAAAGAAAAAATTTTTTTTTTACCATTAATGTTTTTGTATTACCACCAAGTGAATCTTGTAATAGACGTGTTAATTTTGAATCTCGATAAGGTATATGTTTAGAATGACCATCAACTAATGCAGAAATAACATTACCCAAGGCACTAAGTGATAAATTGATTCGAGTTGCTTCACGTAAACGTTCACCTTCAGCATCTATATTAAAGAAGAAATAGATTCTTATGTAACTCAATTCAAGTCATGATAGTATTTATGATTCTATCGAACTGATATTTATAGTTGTTGAGTATATGAAAATGTAATACTTACGTGTTTTTGATTGTCGTTCACTACCAGCTAAATCAACTAAATTAAGTTTTCCTGCTCGAATATGTTCTTTTCCATCAAGTTCACTTCGAGTACACATTTCCGTAAGAATAGTAAAAATTGAATGAGATCGTGATGAATCTTTATTCATAAGTGTAGCACCTGTAGCTCGACTTTTATTGCCTTTATCCATCAAACGTTCACAATCGACTACACTTGTACATTGATGCCATGTTAAATTTGGTACTTGTACACCTTTATCTACATATTCCTTATTAAAAAGAGAATAGAATATATAATAGATTTAAAGAAAAAATAAAGAAAATAAATTTTGTGTTACTTTGAGATCAAGTGGCGCTTTAACATCTTTACCAAGTAAATCACGAATACTTTCATTATATATCTCAAGATATGATGCACGAATAAGATATTTTGTACCAGCTGCAACAGATGAAGCTTCGAATATATGCTATTAAAAAAAAAACAATTTAAAAGTAATTATTGATAAACACAGCTTGAAAACTTTTTTCTTATTTTAAAATTCTCATACGCAATCTTCTGTTTACGAGATTGTTTTTATTCGAATATATAAATTCTTACTTCAAATGATCGTGGTGTAATACCACGTTGTGGAGATCCAACTACATTAACACCTTGCATAGTATATGATTTTCCACATCTAAAAATTCGATTAATTTTTTATTACTTTAGAAGAAGAATAGTAATTTATACCCTGTTTGTCCATAAGCAAATACTGTTGCATTATATCCTTCGAGCACCTGAAAGAACGGAATAAAATTTTTTTTTTTCATCATTATTTTAATTTATATTTAAACTTACACTTTCAACTAACGGAAAAACAGAGTCAGCATATATACTTTCCGCTACTGAATCTTCTGGATAGACTGCATCGAAAGTGAATTGTTTTGGAGGTTCATTATGTTGTTCAGTATTTGTTAACATCACTTGATTGATTTGTGTATTCATCGAAATAACTGTCTAAAATAGAAGAACAAAAGAACAATTTGTTTTATTATATAAGGATTATCTTACATGACATTTTAAGTCTATTTCACGTTGATTCATTGGACGACATCGGACGATGACACGAACAGTTTCACTTGTATTCGATGCAGTCATCATTCTTTACTTTTTAATAAAGTAATCAATCTGCAATAGAAAAAATAAGAAAATAATCATAGTATATTATTATGATGATGCGATGATTTATGCTGCTAACACACTTGATTTCAAGTGTTTTTACGGACGTAAAATTATAAAGACTAGTGAAGAAAGGACAACCATGACAGTTTATGTTGCTATCGGATATGAGAAATTTTGCTTACATATGACGAAAGAGGACGCTATTGATTGAGTGCGTTTTCAAAAGAGATACAGTTTACAAGACTGAATCAACCAGAGAGAAGTTGTGAGTGTATCACTATTTTTTCAATCGCCGAAAATCTTCTATGTATTTTGTTGAACGAAATAATGATACACTCCTCCAAAATTCTAAAGACTTGGCTTTCACCTTGCCAGTGTTGGTGAGCATCAATGCTGTGTTTGTGAAAGATAAGAATTTTATATTATTTGCGTAATATATCGAAATTAAATGCAAAAATATCAGTCTCAGCAACTCGTGGTATTAGATCATTTGACAGCACGACAAATCTTAAAAATGAGATTAAAATAATACAATGTTTTTAAAAATTTATTCTTGTGAAAAGATTTACCATATAATGCTATCAACATTACGTTAAATTGAAAAGTACCTAAATTCGAAGCGAAAAGCAACTTTTTTGATACAGAAATTATATGAGAAATTCTTGTACATAATCTACTAGTTCATAGCACATATCTACATTGACATATCTTCTATCATATTCTTCCATCATCGCTACAAAATATATAATAATACTTGACAATAATAAAAAATTATTCACTATATGTTACATCTATTTGCATTAATAGTTGATAAAGTTTTGACATTTGCCATTTCCCGAAATGTTTTCTCGTCATTCATTGAGATCTATTCAGCAACTATTAACAGTTATTGTTTTCTATTTATTTATCTAATACATCCACATCTTTTCTATATCAAGTTTGACATAATTCGAAGCAAATGTACATCCTAATTGTAAAGACCAGAGACCATAATGGGATGGGGTGAAATCTGATCTACCGTTAATTTTTTATTCAATTTTTACGAGAAGCTGGTATACCAAAAATTGCAAGAATTTTACTCTCTAATACGAAGTAAAATAGAGTCTCTATAGCAGCTTGATTACAGAATCAGCATAAAACGAATTTTCGATTTTTTAAAATGATTTTGAATTTTTTTCAAAATCATTTTTTCATGCATAGCGCTTATTTATGCCTAGGACAGCTACTTTCTAACTTTCTCTGACCAGATTGAAATGTTTATCACAAATATTTTGAACTGTTCTCCAAAGATACAATCGGTCGTTTTCGTTTTGAACTTCTCCATCCGAAGATATAAGGTATACAAAGGTCAAAAAAATTTTCAGTTCAATTGGACAAAATTTGACGGGATTGTACAGTGGCAAGCAAGACCTCATTTAAAAGTAAAGTTTCCCAGAAAACCATACGAAGACCGTCTGTAAAAAAATGTTCTTCTTACACGGATCCCACTATTTGATGTGCTCTATCTGCGGTGGAAATTTCAGCCCAATCGATCTTACCATCTTCGAGATCAAGAAATGGCTCAAAAAAGGCAGAATATTCTTAGAATTTTCTCACAACTTAGTCAGTAAACAACATCATTTCTTCCATTTATACTAATTTTTTTTGAACATTAGAAAACGATAAAAAAAACTCTTTCAGCAGTACTTGTTGTCGCGTAAAAGATCTCATTCATTCGCCGCTTTATCATTGCCATAGAATTTTTTATTTCTAATTGGTTCTCTGACTTCGCTTGCATCATCAAAGAGAATTATTTTCCCTCACCAGTTAATATTCTCTGTATGAAATCGCTAATCGTTTCTTTCTCAATCTGATAATGAAGAAAACGATGAATGTTTATGAAATAAGTGTACTACTCGGAATACAAGAATACCTGTGTATATCATGAACATAAGGAAAGAAAACACAATGACGCTGTGCACAGAGCACAAAACGGAACGATAATTCGCTGTACCTTTGGTATGGAAGAAAAAAAGGAAAGTGGTATGTCAATGAATTTCATTATCATTGTATATGGAATACTATTTTATTTGAGGTGCATGCAACCTACTAACGAATGATCGATCATGAATAGAAGAACTTTGCGTTTCATTTTTTGATTATTAAAGACGCTTTATTAAAAAATCAAAATATATCGGAGGAAGCAGCGTAAAAAGCTCTCCAATTTACATAAAACAACTAATTTTACAGTTGCATCGTCTGAATTTAAAAAGGCGCTGAACTTCTGAGCAATCAAATTTCGACACTGAGAAAACAATATTTTTTTGATAAAAGATGAATTTTTTTTCCTGTTTCATTTTTGATTTGGTTGATATCCTCTACTAAACAAAAAGCAAAACATATCCTACGACGCAGCGTGAAATGCTCTACAAATTACAGAAGACAACTTATTTTACAATCGCATTTATTTACTGTGAGAATGGATAACATTCTGAACGATTAAAAATCGACGTTGCAAAAAGTATTTCTATTTCGTATGCGACGGATGTGACTTTTTCTCATTTATCATCTGCTACATTTTATTTAAAATGAAACAAAGTACATCACAAGATATAGCATGAAAAACTCTACAATTTACAAAGAACAGGTTATATTATGTACTCAAGTTTTGTTATCAAGAAAAAGCAAAATTGTAAGAGAGAAATCTCTTACCATGCAAAAATTCTAAACAAACGAAAACGTTCTTTTTTCGTATTTCATGCTCTTATCAACCAAGACATTTTCTTTGCAAAAAATAAAACATGATGAAAGATGTAATATGAAAAGCTCTACGATTTAGAAAAACAGTTTTATTCTAATTGCTTCCTTTTTATCTTGAAAGTAAAAATCAGAATTCTCTGAACTACCTACCGCGGCATTGAGAATTGCTCACCCAGAATACTGTTTATTTTGAAAGAAAAAATATACAATCAGCATAATTTTTATATTGTAGTTTATAGAGTTTTTCACACTCCATCTTTCGCTATAGTTTGTTTTTACTTTCATAAAATTTTTGTAAGGATCAAAATATGAAATTTAAAGTTCTGTCATTTATTGTAAGTCATCCATCATGTAACATATAAAAAATGATATACTACTCATGTAAAAGAAATAGTAGATTATAGCAAAGCACAAGACTTAGAAGTCTAAGTTTTTGCATATATTCTTAAATATGTCTAAGCAATATAACAGAATATTTCAATGCAAACTAAAACTTTTAGAAGGGCCGCGCGAAAAAACGTTTTTAGTGTCTTATGCACTTGATAAACATCTGTCTCATCGACATAAGAAATATTTAATAAGCTACAAATGTTATCTGAGTATATCCAACTTGTGTACCTATTACCTTTAATGAAAAGAATATTTCTTGAACTTTTTCACTTTCTGGCATAAATTAAAGAACAATATGTAAACCATATTGACAACGAATATCATCACATTGTTGTCCGTTTCAAAGAAGAATAAAGATGAGTTTATCATAGATTTGTATTCAATCAACAAAGCTCGATTCATATTGAGTGATCCTGACAAAATCTATCGTGATCTTATTCGTTATCTTTAGAAATAAATGTCATTTTTCAAGAAAAATTGGGTGTATAAACAATTTTGAGCCAAATCAAAAAACGTCATTTTTACTATTTTTGGTCTATTACAACAAATGTAGAGCTTGGAGAGCTGAAACTTTCAGCAAAAAATCTATGATAACCGGGCTACATTTTGAAGTCATCTTAAGATATTAAAAGAAACAAGGTCATTTGTCAGCTGTACGAACAATTTTGAGCGCCATTGTATATAAGGAATATGTGAACGTTGAATTCCTTAAATTGCCAATTTCTGGATCGTGGGTATATCTCGAATCCACCTCTTCTCGCTTGTTTCGGGTGGCCGCTTGAGAAAAGGGATAAACTTTTGTAAAGTCTGACGAATTTTATTAAATTCCAATGAAATTTGGTACAAATATAGGAATTCACTCAAAGATTCACCTGAATCTACCTGGAACTGTAGGAATCAGGAAGAACTATTGAGAATTACAGCATTGGACGATCTAGGAACCATTATTTTTCATTTGTTTTTAATACAAATACATCCTTAAGATGTATAAATATCTCTTCTTCATCCATACTCAAATTCGTGAAAATAGTTTCTGATACGGTTTCAGACGGAGAAAGTTGAAGTGTCATTTTACTTTGCCTTGATGTTTTAAGGGATTATGTTTTGATTATTCGTCAACATTTGATAACGTGCTTACGAATGAGAAAGTGTGGGGAAAATATTGATTCCCCATCTCACTCTCATACGCTACTTCATATTCACTCAAACAAAAAAAAAAAGAAAAATTCCAACATAATATTTCAGTAAATTCTGTATCAGTTTTCTAAATATACGATATAAGAATATAAATATTTGGTTTTATTCACTTGACGATAATATAAGCAAATATACATGTGGAAAAACCCATCTTTAATCGTCTACCAATATCAACATCTACTATATAAAAAGCAGAACTTTTGCATAATCAAAAACGAACACTATTCATTTATATTTTACTTATTACTTTCAAGAAGAACTTCAGTTACAATGGCTAATCTGCCAACCGGAACAACTACGAAATCATTCATTCTTACCAACGACACTACGTTTGCAGATTTTCGAAAACATTTTCTCGATAAAAGTGATAACATGATAAAACTTGCATATACAACGAACCAGTTGCTCAACAGAGACCAACAAGACAATAACAAGAATGATACACAAGTGATCATTGAACAATTGAAAACGAGTCGAACTCTCGTTGAAAGCATGAAATTGCCTGCAACTCTCGTAGCACCTATGAAAGCCGGAAAATCAACGATCACCAACGGTATTTTGGGTGAGAACATTTTACCAACACGAAACACTGCTATGACTGTTATTCCCACGGAAGTTGTTCTCAAAGTCAACAAGACTAATGCAATGCATGAAAGTGAGCAAACGGAATTATTCTTACCACCCGAACTTATTAAGCAGCTGAAGATTATGAAAGATGAAGTGCAAACTTGTCTTCAAAGCAATAGTAAAAAACTCGACGATCTGGCGAAACAACTGCCATTACATCCTCACTTGATACAATTGGCCCAAACGCTTTACAATGGTTCATCATCCCCGTTCAACGAAATAACAGTCGGTAAAGAAGCTATTCGAGCACTTCTTGAGTTTGCAAACGATGTCATCCGTTTGTATGAATACCTCATGCCTACGAACAGTCTTGCAGAAATCCAACGTCTGTCTCAAAATCTGCCTCGAATAACAGTACCGTACAGAAGCCTAGGAAATGAAACAGTTATCAATGAATCTCTCGGCAATCTAGTTATTGTTGATACACCAGGACCAAATGAAGATACGACGACAAATTTCCTTAAAGAAGTTCTTGTGCAAGAATTGAGAAAAGCATCAGTTATTCTAGTTGTACTCGATTTTACAGCTCTAAATACTCAAGCTGATAAACTTGTCCAAGCTGAAGTTATGAAAATACGCCACTTAATTGACAACAACAACGAGACTCTTTTTGCTCTTGTTAATAAATGTGATCAACGTCGTCAAGGTGATATGACGCCAGACGAGGTACGTACATTTGTTCATAACAAATTTCAAATAGGTAATGATACGACACAAGATGATAATCGTGTGTTTGAAATTCAAGCTATACGAGCTTTATTGGCGAAACAGTTCCGCTTGGAATTGAATAATACCAACGAAATTCAAAATATTCAGTATGAAAATTTACCTTCTGGCCAAGATTTTCTCACAGAAGCATATGGAGCAACATATGACGATACAAATCCTCCGTCTCTTCAAAAGATAAAAAGTGATATTGTTAAAGTGTGGCAGAAATCAGGATTCGAAGAATTTCTCACTAATGTCGTCCATAAATTGATTGAACGAGCTGCTCCACGAATTCTTAAAGATGCTTTAATCAAATATAATCGTGGCATACATGAATTACGTGAGAGTCTCGCAGTTCGTGAGCGACTACTCGAAGCTGACGTCACTAAACTTCAGAGTCAAATTCAAGCATTAAACGGTGATTTTATTCAGTTTAATAATATCATAAAAGAAGAGAGAAATGCTCCACAAAGAGAAGAGCAAGATATGATTGCAAATGTGAAAAAAGTATTTACGGAAGTGTGTTTCAAAACCAATAAACAGTTCAAGGCACTTTTGGACAGATGCTTGAAATCTGATGAGCAGACTTCAACACCTGAAATAAATATCGGAGAAAGTTTATATGCGGCTGCACAATCTGTTCTTTCGAGAAACATAGGTATGATCCTCTATCATACATTGGATGGTATAAGGCAGATGTTGGAAAGATATCGCAATTCTGATGATTCACTTACGTTTGATAGTGAAGCGGAAGGACAACAATTTATTGCTTATATGAAACGACAAACTCAAAATATTCCAGAGAACGCTTTACTGATTATTCGCAGTGCCGTGGAGGAAGCATGTAGTGCAGCTTGTCAACATCTTAATACTCGTCTACACAAAGCGACACAAAAAATCATCGTTAACGCCCAGAGTCGTCTCAGTGATACATTTAATATTGAACTTCAAAAGCCACCGGAATTCGATCTTAAATTTTCTGAGCCGACCGAAGATGCAATACAGATGAACAAAACTTATCGACCATGGTGGCTTTTAGGTTTAGTTAACATTTCATATAACGAAGGCTATCAAGAAGGTACAAAATATCATTTTAAAAAAGAGAGTGTGAAAATGTATTGCAGAAACTTACTTGAGGCTTCCATGAATTCGATTGAAACTGAATTACATAAGTATCTCAAGGAAAAATTGCAGCAAACATTTAAACAACATGTAAAACAACTTCAAAATCGGCTTACAAGATACCAAAAATACCTAATACAGTCTGTCTTGGATCAAAAACAATCTATTGAAGAGAAAGCAAAATTCAAGAAGGAGCTATCTGATCTTAGAAGACAACTGGAAACCGAGCTTGAGACAATCGGCGATATCGAAGCTTATTTATAAAACCAAATGGCATAGTCAAACAATGATTGACTTTGAGAAGTATTATTTTTTTATATCTACGATTTTGTATTCAAGTTAATCTTGATAGATGAAACAAATTGTGAAAACTATTATTCATTTTCTTCGGATCAGAATAAATTTTTTTGACACCTCTAGAACTATATTCTAGTTACTTCTTTCAATTGTACATCAAAAACTAAAAATGAATTGAACTTCGATTAATTTTTCAAATGTAAATGATGGATGTGATTGTAATTATAGTAGATTTGTTCTTTTCTCTACTGACAGTCACATTTTAGCTTCGATCCGCCTTGAACTTCGATTTGTAATGATGTCGATTATATAAAATATCGATAGTCAAAGATATCGCTTAAGTATATTTTAAAATATTCATAATTATGTGGTTAAGCTATACAAATCTCAGTATAAATTAGACGAATATTCATTGCTTACTTTGAAAGCAATTATTCCAACTTGAATTATACATAATCTCTATATCAATATACGACATAAGTTTTCGAGATGATTGCTGCTGTTTAGATTAAAATTAAAGACGTGAATTATAGAATAGGGCATAAAATATTTGTTGATGGTTCATTACTTCTTGACAGCATGACTAATTAGAGAACTATGAAATCACAGCTACTGCAAACAATCGAATGGAAATTTTTCTCACATTCTAAAAGCTCATATATTTCAGTGCTTTATCGAAAAAAGTTTTGTTATAACCAGCCCGTAAACAATACTCTACCGGAGCAGAACACAACGATCATTAGCCGTTATTGATTATAACTCTGTGACAATGAATGTTAATTGTCAAAAAAGGTTATTTTATTGATTAGATGTAATTATGTATGAAATAATTAATTACTATCTATATTGCTTAGAATTTGTTAAAATATTTTTGAGAAACAGGAAAGAGATCTTGGATTTAAGAGAGGAAATATCGATTATAAAAAATTGTATATTCCTGTTTAATAAAAGAGAAGATTTGATTGTTACACAAAATGATGAACAGTAAAATTATGTTTATTTGTTCACTTTTGTATAATTGAATATGATAAATCGAGTAAGTTGAGCGGTGTGATGTACTCTACGTTGCTAAGATATCAATTTAGTTAAAAAACAAAACAAAATGAGAAATCGTTATCTTGATTTAAAAAAGTTTTTTATATATTGTAAGAGAAAGTAATTAAGTAACATATTAATTATCGATAAATAATTTTGGATTAGAAATAATATGAATGGTATAGGAATCTTAGATGTGTTTATGAAAAATACTAATGAGTCCTGAAATATAACTGTATTATTTCGACGACTGACAATGGATGTATTAGTTGGTTAGATGTCTTTGAAATTGTATTCATCATTTTATCGTCGTTCTTCTACTGATTCATCACTAATGATCTCGTCAGAAACTTTCGAAGATTTCAATTGATTATTACTCTCGAATGAAGAGGAGAATAAATAGCGTTTACCAACTGTTCTGGCTGATTTATTATCATTTGATCGGAATGTCGAAACTCTTCGTAATGAAATGCGTTCCCATCCACATACAACGATTTGTATTGCTTCGAAATCTCTTCGTGTTCCATCGTTACTAAATCGTATTTTATTATCTGGTTATCCATTCGAAGGATGAATGCGTTATTCGATTGAAGAAGCAGAATTTATCTAGTTTAGAGTTTGATGATATTTTAATTGGATATTCAAGTCAGCAAATACTCGATTAACAAATCTTAAGAAATTTACATGAAAAAGAGAAGAAATTAATACGAATTTCGGTTGATAATGAAAAGTCCATTGAAGAATTAAATCAATTCATGAATGGATTAGAAAAATCTTTTCCTGTTATCATAGAACTTGATATTTCATTTCGATTATTTCAAGGTCAAATTAATATTGGTGTCCATCGAAGTTCTTATTCCATTCAACAAATAAAACAAATTCGAAAAGAATTAGCTCAATTTTGTTCGAAATACAATTTAACGTTATTTAACGGTGGTGGCATTGGTAGTTTATTATCAACGTTAATTGAAATTTCAATTCTTATACTTAAATCACAGTGAGATCAAGATGGTTCCAACCACATTTATTTGATCATTATGCATAGAATAATTTAATGATGAACATATCTAATTGAAGACTTTTACCATCGTGTTATTTTTCTCTACCAGTGGTTCAAATATATGATCGAGGAGAATGGATAACATACCAAGATGAAAGATATGTTGCAACGGGAAGACTAGATGTTTTTTTAATTTCATTTTTTTCATAAACATATTGTTGAAAAAGATTCAAATACTATCAATTTTCTTAATCTCATATTATATGATTACAGACTCTCGACTATAAAGTATCAAATAACAATTGTAAAGTAGTATTTAATTCTATAGAATTAATCGAAATGATATAAGTGCAGAATCTATCATTATTTTCGTTGATGAGAAAGGAAAAATAAAGATTGCTATTATTATTATTTTCTTTAAATGTATTGGTCTTGCATCAAGTAGTGATACTTCAACTATTTCCAATGGTGAAGTGGACCAATCTCAATCGATTGAAGGAGAAGTGTCAGTGACAGCAGAAGCTCCCTCACTTCGTATTGGAGCAATACATTGGAATTGGACACCACGAACTAGAAAACTGGTTGATACCATTATTAAACGTTAGAAGACTCATCCGAATACTTATTATAATCATCCAACAGGATCGCATTTAAATCATGTGTTCATTGATCGTTAGAATATGAAAGGACGAGGATACAAACTTGCGAAAACCATTGAAGATCCAATTGTCAAATATTTAGTCAAAAATGCAAAAAAATGAAGAGTTAGATGGATTGTTTAATATGGAAGAATTTGGACACTGGGGAAATGTTGGAAAAAAATATACTGATCGTAGTGATATGCATTATGATCATGTCCATGTTACTATATGGTAGAAATGTTCATCTGTAATAAATAAAGAATATCAAATATATCACTGGTTATTTTCTTTAAAACTCTAACGATTTCATATAAAAAACCTTGTAGATAGAATAAAGGCAAGATATTGATGTTGCTTTTGTTGTCTCGATCATTATATAACTCGAACAGTAAACCAAAAAAGATAATACCATCAGGGTATATATAAATACAATGATCTAGTTAGAATAAAGCAAGGTAGAAAAAAATTGATGGTGCGTACCTTGAATTAACTGTCCGTATATGCCTACTTAGTTTATTCTCTTCCATCGAATGTCTTTATCAAAGCCAATCAGTAATTGTTCATACCAATTATAGTGATATTCTTGGATATCAATCAGATCACGCTCGTGTACTTTATGGAATTCCATTTGCTCTACTATCAATCAATAAATTAAGGTCATTTGAAAATTTATTGATTATTTATTTTATTTTCGTTTACATGAAGATGGAATTCTCCAGTTCTGATTAAAAACTGGTCTCCAGAAATATTAAATGCAACGAAACCGTCTCCAGTATGTCCTCAACCAAAAAGTCATCCACCAACAATCCTTGAATCAACAGTAGTAAGTATCGCACATGCAACAACAAAAGCCAATGTATATCTTGGATGATATTTTTAGTTTTCTGAAGATTGTTTTTATTTGAATGTCTTCACTCCAATAACTGATAATTCGATCTTACTTCCAGTAATGATCTTTATTACTGGTGGAAATTTTCAATTTCTTGATGCTTCTTTACCCGTTTATGATTCTGAACGTTTTGTTAATTAAACCTCAATTATCTGTATTTCCATTCAATATCGTTTGGGTTAGTTAAAATATATTCTTTTTTATGAAAGAAAAAAAGAGTCTTCTCATCAATATACATATAGGTGTACTTGATTTCTATGCTACTGGCAAAGGACCAAATGATTGGAAAGGTAATTATGGAATTCTTGATCAACGATTGACTATCGCATGGATTAAACCGAATATTATTAATGCATTTAATGGAGATCCAAATCAAGTGAGAAAAAAAATATAAATTAATAGTTGATATCATTTTGTTTAGATCAAATTACTTGACCAAAATGTTGGTGGTCAATTAGCTGCTTTACATGATTTCACTAGTGAAATGCAATCATTCTTTCGTGCTATGATTGTTCAAAATGCACCTACTTCAATTCCATTTCGGTTCGAAAGATATTTTATGTTTCTTTTTTTATTTGTTAATGTTAAAAAAATATTTAGAAGTTATTGGGAATATGTAACACCTGATATTCTTCTTCTTGCTAGTTAATTTCATTGTCAATATCAAGATATTGGATGTTTTCAAAATGCTACTTATGAAGGAATCATCGCTGTTCAAATTGTTGTCAATAACATGTTAACATCCTTTGATTTTCTTCTCTTTTTCGAACCATGGACATCTGTAGTTGATAGTATGATTGTTAAAGAACAATTAATTGATCTTGAAAGAAATCCTTCATTTCCATTAAAATTATTAATGATTATTAAACGTTGGTACACAATAGGTGTTTATTTGTACAAACCGTATAACTGCACGTGAAACTCGTGCTTATACTTATCCATTTGACTATCCACTTGATTTTAATAGCTAGAAAAATTCTACATTTTGTAATGGTCATGTTTTTCATGGAGTGAAATTACCTTATTTATTTCAATTTTTCTAGTCGAATTTTACTGATGTTGGACGACAATTATCAACGATTATGAACAATTATTAGACGAATTTTGGTAAAACAATGAATTCGAATTTTTCAGCGAAAGAAAATGTCTTTTGGTGACAAATTGTTAAATACATTGGAACTTTATATATATTTCAAAATCCTCTTCAAACTAAATTCAATTATGCAAGAGCTGATTGTGATTTTTTAAAGCACTTTAAGTAGTTTTCTTATGAAAAGAAAAAAAATGTCAAAAATCTAAACTCGAACAACGACTTTGCCAATATTTTCACCAGTATAAAGCATTTCATAAGCTCGAGGTAAATTTTCAAATCCATCAACAAAAGTTTCTTGAAATTTAATTTTTCCTTGATCTAACCAAACGGGCATATCTTTGAAAAATTCTTCTTCATTTCGATGAAAAAAATCAGTAACTACAAAACCTAAAATTGATAAACCACGGTAAACTGTTTTCGCTAAATAATTTGGATAAATATTGGCTTGAGCTGGATCCTCTTCACTTTTATTATAAGTACTAATTTGACCACAAATTATAATTTTACCATGTTGTTTAATAATATCAAAGATAGCGTCAGTAACAAATCCACCTGTATTATCAAAATATTGAGTAATTCCTTCTGGTGCTAATTCTTTCAATCGATCAATCATCTTTTCTTTAGTATTATATTCTTTATAATCAATGGCTGCATCAAATCCTAATTCATTAACAAGATAATCACATTTTTTCTTTCCACCAGCAACTCCAATGACTTTTTGAGCACCTCGAATTTTTTTCGCTATTTGTCCAGCAATAGTTCCAACTGCTCCTGCAGCTCCACTAACCACTAAAACATCGGATGATTGAGTATTGCCAACTGACAATATTCCATAGTAGGTGGTTTGTGATGGCATTCCCATTGCTCCAATTGCAGTACTTAAACCAATTCGATCATAAATGGTATTTTTTTCTGTTGATTTTTGCACAATTCGAAATGGTGCTTCTGCACCATTAGCAAGAATATATCTTCTCCATGGCATTGTTCCAGTAACAATTGTATCAACTGGAAAATCACGACTTTTACTTTCAATCACACGACCTACTAAAATTGATATTTGGACGGAACCAATGGTATTGGTATCACCTCCAAGTGCTGATTTTTTTAAACCACTACTTAAATAAGGATCAACAGAGACAAATAAAGTTTTGATTATAAATTCATTATCATTATTAATCGTCGGCATTGGACATGATTGTAATTTCCAAGCAGATTGAATTGCATTTTGATCCGAAGGACTCTTGGAGAAAACAAATTCTTCATTTTGTAATGCACTACTCATTTTTGAGTGTATAGATTCAACAAGAAAAAAAATATTCTTTCTACCATCACCAGTATACAATATCTTTTTTTTTATATGTAGCGTTTATCTTTTTCATCTGTAACATTAATAACATTGACAAGAGAGAATGTTTTAGTGAATATTAGATAAGGAAGAAAAAAAGTAAAAAAATGTAGTGAGAGTCGTATAATAAGAATTTTATTTCGTTTCGTAGGTTTGGTAGATAAAAATAAACAACAATTGAAACTGAGCGTATTTGAATTTTAACTTCATGCATGAAACAATTTTTTCTAAAAATAAAGATTACTTATATGCTCATATTCTAAGGTTAGAAGATCTTTTTTCATAAGATTCAAGAGTTGCACACCAAAATATAGGAAAACTAAATTTTTGTGCTTTTCATATTTCTTTGTGCTTTAGAAGCACAACAATTTCACGTAATTTCTCTTGAGTTCAATAATTCAGATTGATTTCATTACATGCAATTAGCTGTTTTTCTTTTGTTCTAATTCAAACTACGGCATTATCTTTAAAAAAAATATTGTCTTTAACCTAGTGCATTAAAAATAGTACTCATATGACAATAATGCAAAGTCTACCAATGTAAATGTGTGTTCTAATGACTATATTCTTCTTTGATGAATAGACATTCCTTTTCACCTGGTATCGAGAAAAAGTGTATCAATACCTTAAAGCTATTTCAAATTGCCATAGCTATTTAAACATTTACATAGCCATATAATTATTCATATGGCTATTTAGATATATCACAGCAATCTCAATACCTTACAGCTATTTCAAATTGCCATAGCTATTTAAATCTATCACAGCAATCTCAATACCTTACGGTTATTTCAAATTACCATAGATTTTCATGATTTGCATAACTGTCTAATTGCTCGAATGGCCATCGAACGGTTTTTTTGGGAACGAAAATATTTTTACGTGTACTATTTATATAATAAAATCTCTGTTAAGTAAATATCTCCATATTACGGAACGAATTTAAGTATTTGTTTTTAACTATATACCAATTATTTATACCAGTTTTCCGTTTTTTCTTTTGGTCAAAGAAAAATTATGTTATAGTTTACGACTTGAAACAATATACAAAATACTGAAAAATATCTATTTATTCCTACAATAATGGAAAGCGCATACTTCATTAATACCACTAATAAAACAAATAATCTCCTCAAATATTCATCCTACGTTACTAATTCTTCAACAAGTAGAGATGATGAAATGGATCTGCCTTATTTAGAAAATGCGATCATTAAGTTATATATGCGTGTTTTTTTTCTAAATATCTATATGATTCTAAAACAAGGTTTAAAAATTTTGTAAAAAGAGGAAAGATTTGGAAATTCGAATGTTTTTGTAGTCTGGTGTACCTCATGAAGCCATTTAAATATGCTGAAGGTCCAGATTTGTCTAGATGGCTAGAAGTTAATGTCGATGATCACATTAACCCTTTGAGGACCGAATTTTTTTTCAATCGAAAAATGGTTTTTTCAATCGATCTGTTATGTTTGGCTCGAAACAATCAAATAAAAACTTCATAATAATACATCAAGAGAAGAGA
>JAJEKB010008110.1:0-11810 GCA_022393335.1 Macrotrachela quadricornifera | reverse complement strand
TGAAGTTGTTGAAGATCTTGAGCAGATAAACCAGTAGTTCGTTGAATATCATTTAAATCCCAATCATTAAATCCTGGACGACTATCGCGAGCTCCCATTTTTGTTTATTTATGTAATTAGAAGGGTGTGTATACTTGTATGTTTGAAAAAAGATATGTAACTATAAACACACACATACATACATATATATATGTATGCCTATGTATGATATGATGAATATTGAATAGAACCAATGAAGTATAAACAACAAAACCAAGTATCAATGTAATTCAAGGATGAATGATGATACATCAAATTTAACTGTGTGAATGTTTATACGTCATACATAATCATCGAAAGCACGTTTTTTTTGTTGTACTTTGATCAATATATCCGAAAAAAATGTTGTAATCATCACTTGATCATTGTATCCTTTCAAATATGAATGGTATATGATATTAGAAAATACGCTTAACTAATGACGTATAAGTTATTTAGCTTAAGTGAGTTCATTACGTCTGAATCAATTGGACTGAATCGATAAATAACAACATCAACGAACTGTTTATTTATAAAGTTTAGTTTCAAATAACGATTTAATTTTTTTCCTAGTTAATCAGATAAAAATAATTTCATCAAATTAATTTAGAGTTGTTTTACACAAACAGATTATAACAAAAAAAATACATTTAGATTTCAATGAGTGTATTATAGTACACCATAGTGCATTTTTTTATCACCAACTACTTTTGTTAATTCTCTACTTGTTAACACATCAATTTCTACTCTTTCTGATACCTATTCATTATCTATATTTTTCTCTTTGGATGATGCGAAAATAGCGTTCGTTTTACTCATGTGTGTGTACATAACCAAAGATCATATTCCTCAACAAACCTTGTTCATCATCGTTGCACACACACCTTTCAGTTTTGCCGTCACGTGCTCTCTGGCAATAAAGGAGAAAGCAAACATAGATACACGTAAGATAAATACATCCATGAGAGTAATTGTGCTACGAAAAAACCTATAGGACCGTATATACTATTTTCTCTTCGCCATTGAAATATGTATATTGTGCTGAAATTAAACTTCAGTAATAAATTTTGTCGAAGTCATTTTACAACACATTAACTAAATATCTTTCATCAACAAGTAAATACCATTGTGTTGAAGCATGTAGTAAAACTATTCTCTTCAGCTACACAAGATTTATAAATTCTCATTTGAATGATTTACAAATCATTTAGAAATAAAACTTTTACTTAGTAATCTCGTTGCGTTTCCGACTCATTTAGAGTACTTCAAATCTTCTAAAGAATTGAGAAAGGGAAAAAACTTTTATGATAAAATCAGTGATATACTTAAGAGAGAGTTCATGAGATCGTCACCCAAAATAGTAGTGGTCGGTTGTCGAAAACTTTTAGATTTTAAAATGAGTTAACTAGTTGGAAAGACCATAAAAAGTTAGATAGAAACACAAACTTTTATAACTTTTGAGCAAAGTCTTCTACTATTTCAAGAAGAGGTTATTCGGGCCAAAAATATTGCCATGTCAAAAATCATAGATTCTTAAACGTTTCGTTTTATGAAATTTTCGACCGCAAAAAAATTAATCAAAAGTTTTATAATTTTATACCAATCAGTATAGCGGAAGATACTTTGTGCATTATTTTCACTGGAAATATTGCAATTTATGCCAAAACTAATAATATATTTGGAATCAGCACTGGAAACTGATCCAAACCATACATGTTTTAAGGATTTTTAATAAAATTTTTTCATCGAAAATTTCTCCTTCACCCTCAAGGATCTTAGAATACATCAATTTCATTGAAACGCTATTTATATGATTTAGATTGATGAGGTTTGGTATTTTACTAATAAAATATATTATTAGTTTTGATATAAATTGCAATTTTTCTTCTGAAAATAAAAAATTATTCAGTGAATTTTCATGAAAATGCGAAAAATCATGTGTACTGAGTGTTAGCGATGACGAGTGTCCTCGCTACTGTTTCTCTTTTTCCCTTGCTATGCATCACTTCTAAAGACACTCTTTCTCCTTTCCATTTACATAGTGTTTTGCGCTTCTTTGTTCGTGCTCTGTTTTTGAGAAAGAATGTTATCTTTGATTCCATTCTTTCTCTGTTTCTCTTTCTTATATGTGTGTGCAGTCCGCTTTCATATTCATTCTTTATTAATATACGTTTTGATATACATTCATCCATGAGTGTACTCTCTCTTTCCCACTCACAGTAGGCAACCAGGCGGACATGACCTCAAGTTGTATTTTCCAAAGTTCAAATATTGGAATGAATACGTCTATGGTCAGTCTATCTTACCCTAAAACTAAATTTCCAGAAATCAAGTCATACCCCTAAAAATGCTCATTCTCAAAAATTGTTCATAAATCGATAATTATACGGAAACCATTCTTTTTCTGAACTTATCAAAAACATTTTAAAAAGAAAAACCATTTGAAACGAATTATTGACACATAAGCTATATTGCATGAAAAAATTATTTCGATTGAACCAAAAATGGGATAGAAAAAAAATTATTATTGGGCCCATACTACGTCAAAAAACAGGTCAGACCGTATTTTGTGAACGCTACAAAGAATTCTCGCTCGATTGAGCTCAAATTTTTACCATCCATTCTTCTTTGGGTGATTTATCACTGATCATAGCGCAATGTTGGATTAGTGAACACAGGCCGAGCTAGGGGCCTCACCCTCACCCAGGTTTCTGACCAGGAATGGCTAATTTTGATAAAATGAGAACATTTTGACGCAAAACCAATGTGATATTCGAAATCAGCTCACGAAACTGCATCGAATCATATATAACAAGTAATATTTCTTAAAAACAAAAGTTGGTTCCTGGGCCTTACAAACTTTTGAAAAACACCCTTTCCGTATTTTTTAAACGCTACAAAGAGTTTAAGTGTGATCGATCTCAAACTTTCAGTAATTATTCTTCCATGTCTGATTCATCGTTAGCCATAGCGCAACTTCGCGGTGATGAGTTTAACCGATGCTATGAGTCTCCTAAAAAAAGAGGTTTTTGCCCCCGAATCCCTCTTTTTTAAAACAAGGCGTCATTTTGGTGCAAAACTAAGGTGATATTCGGCACCAGCTCGTCGAGCTGCGCCGAACCATATATAGTAAAAGCAGTTTTTCGGAAAAAAGTTTTTGACCTTTATGCAGGGAAAGCTTTAGAAAAAAGTCATCTGTGTTTTTTTTTCCTTAAATAAGCGTCTTAGCGAAAAACCAAGGTGATATTCGGAATCGGCACGTAAAACCGCGTCGAATGGTGTACAAAACGATATATTTTTTAATAAAAATTTTTTTTCGAGAAATGTGGCTGAGGTCCCCCACAAGCTTTTTTGAACAAAAATTTATTTTTCAAAAAATGGTTTATTTTGTTTAGGATGATATTCTAAGTGATGTATGGCCACTTTTAAGCTATACAAATCCATTTTCAAGCAAAAAAGTTACATGTCCGTCTGGTATGCGAAAGTTGCCCACTGTGCCACTGGCAGACGGAGCTTAACTAGAGAGCTCGCTCGCATTTTGGTGCCGTGACCCGGGATTTTGTTACATCGTCTCCATTTCCATCGACCACATCACGATGCCAACATCATTACATGCAAATCGAAAACATTAAGCAAAATTTCGTACATCTTCTTAATCCTGCCACGATCATTTATCAATTGACTACTTCAACGAAACACCTTTTGATCACCTGATGGAATTTAGCAATACACTGGAATTTATAAAACGAAATTGCCCAAAATATGATGGTTCAGGCAACAGCAATGATTTCATTACATGGTTTAGACGAATTAAACCACATGTTATGTATTTACAAGGAAATGAACCCCGTCGGGTCCTTGAGTTTTTACTAGAAGGCGACGCCATGGAATATTATTTGTCTCTCGAAGCACGACCACCTTCTATTTTGGAGTTGGGCGGTATCTTTTGCTCCAAGCTAGATAAAGATGGTACCCTGCGACAGCACTTTCAACGATCTACTTCTACATTGTCATCGGATGTCCAACTAACACGACAACCTCCACGATCTGGCACCCCAGAAACTTTAAAAATAACCAATGCCTTGTCTGCACCGTCCTCACATTCTGCTCGTCTCCATCATTTTCATTCACAACATGAACAAGACTATGTGTTGGTCAAATCGCGTTCACCACTTTCTTCAGGTTCTACACTGGTGTTCACTCCTTAGAATGACATGTTACAGTGTACTGAAGTTGAACCTATTTGGCCTGAAGGTTTCATCTCATGGTTTTCTGACCCACTTCCACCACGTTCTCAAATATTTCCTCTCTCACTCTCTTTTGGCACAGTTGAATCCGAGTGTGGATCTTCTGACCGGCCTACTGAATCAAAAACGTGGCATTCTTCTAGTCCACCTCCTCAACAATCGCCTCTTATTATTTCTGCACACTCTTTTCATTTACAACACGAGAAAGATTATCTCTTGGCCAAATCAATTTCGCCGTCCTCTTCAGGATATACGCTGAGGTCTACTCCTGCGAATGACGTATTCCAGTACACTGAAGTTCAAACTATTTGGCCTGATGGTCCAACTCCTTGGCTTACTGAACCTCTCCCGCCTCGTTGTTCTCGTGTTTCGTTGGATGATACTCATTCGACTTCACATAAAATTGTGTCGTTTTCGTCCATGTCAGAACAAGGAACTAAAATTACTTTTCTTTCTACCACGTCTATGATTTCTTCCATCGACTTTCACACTCAAATTGCTCTGACTGTTAGAGCAACCGCGTCTCATTCTCGACGTCGATATATCGAGAAACCGATTTCTACACTTCATCATTTATATTCTGCTTCACCATCGTCATTATTTTCACGTCTCCAACAAGCTTTTCAGTGCTTGCTTTTTGCCATTCCTTTGGCATTACTTACATTCATTTGGTTTACCCTAACATTTGCTCAATTCAGTTTCGGCCCTGATGGTAGTGATACTACAGAAGATCTGTATCCTGTACGACGATTTTGGCACGTAATGGTACCATAGTGGTTCATGGATAGGACATCTCCATGCAAAAGGGGAGGTGTTAGCGATGACGAGTGTCCTCGCTACTGTTTCTCTTTCTCCCTTGCTATGCATCACTTTTAAAGACATTCTTTCTCCTTTCCATTTACATAGTGTTTTGCGCTTCTTTGTTCGTGCTCTGTTTTTGAGAAAGAATGTTATCTTTGATTCCATTCTTTCTCTGTTTCTCTTTCTTATATGTGTGTGCAGTCCGCTTTCATATTCATTCGTTATTAATATACGTTTTGATATACATTCATCCATGAGTGTACTCTCTCTTTCCCACTGGCAGACGGAGCTTAACTAGAGAGAGAGCTCACACTGAGCAGTATTATTATGGACTTCCGAAACTTTACCAGCACTTTAGAATAAATATTTTTTCATCAAAAGATGCGCCCTTTGATGCTCTACAAGACCAGAAGAAACGTATTCTACGTACTTGTAAAAAAAAAGTGTCGAATTCACATATTAAAGTGAATTAATTTTTTTGTGGCACACTTAATGAATTAACAAAATAAATGGTTCTGCAGAGTATCTTCCGCTCGTTCGATTGGTATAAAACTATGAAATCTTCGATTCATTTTTTTGTGATCGAAAATTTCGTAAAACGAAACGTTTAAGAATCTGTGATTTTTGACATGTCAATATTTTTGGCCCAAATAACTTCTTCTTGAAATAGAAGAAGACTTTGCTCAGAACTTCTAAAAGTTTGCGTTTCTACCCAACTTATCATGCTCCTTCCAACTAGTTAACTCATTTCAAAATCCAAATTTTTTCGGTTACCAGTTTGAGTGGTGATATCGTAGACGTTCTCTTAATCGATATGATAGTTCTAAAAAGTAAGAATAGAATTGAAACAGTCTAGCAATCATCATATTTCAAAACTATTAATAATGAGGTTTTTGCTTTATTGAACAATTCTGTAAATTTGAATCTCATAAAAACGCGTTTTTCTTTAAGAAAACATGTGTACAATTGGTATTTCTAACAATTTTGAAAATTTTTCAACAATATTTCTCAAGTGATTATAAACAGTAGGTGGTAGCTTATCATTGCAATCTACTATAAAATGAAATTAGAACAAAGAAGAAAAACGTTCTCAGATGTACTGCATCGTTTCTTTATCATTTGATTCTTTGGTATATCAGGAAAATACAGATAGCTCAACAATTAACTTAAGCTATGAAATGATAAAAATTGATCGAATAAATTTAATTATTAAATATGTATAAATCTAGCTTTTATCTTTATAATTAAACACATACAATGATTTTCTATATTTCAATAGTTGTTTCATGATTAAATGAATAAATCAAACATTGTTACTACTTTAAAAATAAATGCTCATATTATTATGAGTCTTTTGTGTTTATTGAAAACAAATATATTAACTTTATTGTTTTAAAAATGATTACATAGCTATTAAATAAAGTATGTTTCAGTTCAACATAAGCTTTTGTACCGAATTATTCGCTCTCCAAAACTATTGACGGCAATCATTTTTAATAACTTTGTAAAGCAACTCGTAAGAGTACTAAATGCGTGTTGGTTTTCTATTGCAACCAACGTTCCAAAACATTCTCGCATTACTCTCATGCAAAAATAGACATAAAGTTTCTAAATCTATACTACAAAAGAGCACAAAATTCTGGTCCTAATTCATAATTTTTGATTCTTCTAACAAACTTCTTTATAGATAAGAAATGAGCAAAGATTTTGTTTCAAACCTTTCGGCACATCCACTAATAATATGTATAAAATAAAATGAAAATGATTTGAGATTCAATTGATGAATATGTAAAGTCTATTTATATATATACTATTAGTAATAAATTAGAAGAACTTGAGTAAAATATATTTGCTTAATATATTGCTAACATTATATTACATTGAAGTATATTGTTTGTATTTATTTTATGCTATTTTGAAACATCTTTAGTTGATAATGACCGAGTATAATAAAATAAAAAGATCGAAAATACTTCCTATTAATTTTCAAAAAAGAAAAAATAATTGAATATCTCTAATTATCTAATGATGAAGACATGCTTAAGAAGGTTTCTATTATGTATATTGTTTTTTTTCTCTCTTTGTAAAAATAAAATTTGTTTGTTAAGGACAATAGTGATACTAAAAATATAATTCTCTACTTTTTTTTCTAAGATATTAATATTATACATTTAACATTATCAATATTTCAGATATGTTTTAGGATTTAATTGTCGTCGATTTCTATTGAAATTAATCAAAAATTCTAGAGAATATCAGATGCATTTCATGTAGAAATAGTCGAACATTAAAAAAAAAAGAATTTTGGACTGATTGTTTGATATTTTTAACTGAGATATTGTTTTAAAATGATTCATGAATATCTCTATTCGACTTTCAATTTTTTTTTCTATGTCTAATTACCATATAATAACACATTCATTTTGAATTAAATATTGCAAATGTGACACGTACACACTAAAAATTTACTTTATTCGAGGTAAATATGTGTTTTATCTTTTCACCATATGATGTACGTACTGTTACTTGAATAAACATTTTGTATTTCTGGTTATTCTCATATATACACTCAATTTAATAGTGCAATGTTTTTTGTCTGAAATTTCTAGCAAAACTTTATAATTTATGAGATATTTTAATGTTGGTTGAATTAGAATTTCTTAATGACATATTGCACGCATTGGTCAGTAAAATAATTATACAACATAAGTGGGTAGAATATGAAAGCTGAGCGTTTCTCTTTAAGAATTGAGTTAATTGGTTTTTATTTTAAACTCTATTGAATGCCGTTTCTAGTCTTTTGAACTACTTTTTTTCTATGTATGTTTAATTAATAGAATGTAGTCTTTCCTTCTTCAAAATTTTTAATTTGAATGAAGTTATTCAAAGCCGTTCATTTGTGTAATTTATAATTTATAAAATGTCAGCTATAAACAACATTTCGGAAAATAACACTTCATTATCAATAACATATTCTAGTTTTTTGGTATCTTCGATCGAACAATTCTGGATTATGTTATTTTCAAATATATTATCGTTAATCTGTTGTTTATTTGTTCTTTTTCATCTTCTTTTTGATCAAACTCTTCGTCATGCTCTACACAATCATGTTATTATAATTGTTCTTTTCTTGTCTCTTATATGTGAATTAACAGATATTCCTTGGCTTTTGAGTTTTTATAAAAGTGGTATTGTTTGGCAACGTACACCAACATTTTGTTTAATTTGGAAATATATCGATATTGTAGTCTTCGTTGGAACATCAAAACTAGTTGCTTGGGCTTCTATTGAACGACATATTCTTATATTTCATGATACATGGGTCTCAACAAGAAAGAAACGTCTTTGTATTCATTACATTCCTTTATTTTCAATTGTTGCGTATTGTTTAATCTATTATGGTTTTACTATTTGTATTATTCAATGCAACAAACCATTTTATTACAATGTAATGTATTGTGGTTATAGTAGTTGCATCTATCAAATTCCAGCAATGGCTTTTTTTGAATTTATCTCAGGGGGAATTCTTTGTTCTCTAATAATAGCGTTATTCAGTATTGCTCTCGTTATTCGTGTTATTCGGCAAAAGAAACTTGTACATCAACGAATTCGATGGCGAAAACATCGAAAGATGACAATTCAATTGTTATTTATGACGTCTCTTTTTTATGTTATTTATTTACCTCCAGTAATTTTGAGTGTTGCTCAATTGCTTGGTTTGCCATCTAATATAGGAATTAATTACAACATATTCATGGTACAATTTCTCTCATATTATATAACATTTCTTTTTCCTTTCGCATGTATCGGTTCATTGCCACAACTTCAAACTCGAATCAAAAATACTATTCGATGGTTTCATCGACGACGAACACATGTCATTGCTCCTCAACAACTACCTATGAGAATTCAAACAGATAATCAATTACCGAAGTGTAAATAGTAATTCTTGTTCAATTAATGTGAAAGAAATACAATAGTTCTTCTATTCCAATGATACCTTTCAAGATATTTTAATTTGAGGAGATGAATGAAAAGCAAAATACGTAGATAGTCGTGCAATATATTGTATGACAATTGTATTGTTATGAAGAAACTATATGTATCAAGAGAAATTTCAACATTTATATTTAAAAACAAACAATTACATAAGTTGCTATTTTTTGTAAATTCGAATTAAACCATGATGGCATATAAAGAAAGAGCAGAAAAAAATCCGAATCAATCCGTCACATCTTGATCAGTGTGTATAATAATAGTATGTTCGAAAGTTATGCATTTCTTTAGTTGTACCCATTATATACTAAGTACTTTAGAACCTATAGTATAGTTTGAATAGATAAGAGACAAAAGCAATCAAGATAGTGAACTATCTTGTTTATATATAGTGAAAAAATAATTATACTCGATGCTGATGTTCATACTCTCTATCTCTCTCTGACATAGCTGGCTAGTAGATGAAAACATTTTTGATTTAATATACATCAGAAACAAAAGTCAAACAAATAAAGATTGAAAATAACATTACTTTAGTCAAAAGAAAGCTTTGACAGCAATAGTATAATCATAAAATTTATTATACATGTTTCTTTCTGTAACATTTAACTAATAATTATGTCAAAGAAAATATATCGTTTCGATCAAATTAAACTAATAATGTCATTTTCAAGATAGTAAATAGATTGAGAAATATCTTAAAAGAATTTTTAAAGATAAAAATATCATTCGTGTAGAATTTTATCACATGTAGTATCGATTAAGTTTTGTACACGAAAAAACTATTCGCTGTCGTATCTATCAAATAATATTCAGTATATATGAAGAAAGAGAAGTTAACTGATCAAAGCAATCGAGAGGTAAACAATGACATATATGAATAGTACAATCATCAATTCATATTTTCTAATAGAATATTTAAAAAAGACGTTATGACTATCACTTAATTATGAATTTTCTTATGTAACTGTGGAAAATCTTTTTAAAATGTTCTCAAAGATCAGAATTTTATGAATAAAAAGAAGATTTGTATCATTTGCAAATATTCCATAGATTTTACTCTTTGATTTTTTAATAAACGAACATATGGAAATATTTGAAAATGATATACAAAAAAAAAAAGGAAAAATACATTAGCGTGAATTTACTTTTCATTACCGTTGAAGGATTTTTTTACGATACTAACGAGAAAAACTTATGTTTTATCAAATCCAAGGATAGCGGTTTTGTTTTTTATTATTACTTATAGAATTTCTTCAATAAAATTTCAAATAACACAATAAAATAACAAATTATCAGTTGCAACATATATTTTAACTAAATAACACTTACAATACAAATAATTATAAGATTTAAAATATTCATAAATATTATCAATACTTATTTCTATACAAAATCTTCCAATGAAATTTATTATAAATTTCTATGTAAAAATTTATATATCTAGCTTCAATATATTCAAACTCTTTTCGTTTATCTTTCATAGTTCACAAAATGTTATGTATATATAAATATCTACTTCATAAATTAATTTGTAGATACTCTTATTATTGCACCATAATGATTATATGATTATTATCGTTACAAAAAAAAAACTTCTTCATATAGTTGATCGTAGATTGATTTATTTTCAATATTCATGTTTTTTGTATCTGCAATCGATTCATACTAATCATCAAAATGACGAAGTATTTAATAATTATATTACAAAAAAATTAATCTATTGTTATATAATTTTCATCAAAGATTCGAATACTTTATTTTTTCATTCAACTTTTATTGTGGAAATATATATTCCTTCAAGGCAAAATTATAATTAAATAAACTGATTTGTATGTATTATATTATCATATTTAGCATGGTCGGTAAGAAACAGAATAAAAACAATCCAATTTTGTCACGTGGTACATAAATTACCGACTTGTAATAATCGATTCAAATCGTAACTATTGTATTTTACATGACTTCAGATATCAAATAAATTTATAATATATAGTGTGAGATTAGAATAAAACATTCGAATATTAATATCAAAAAAAAAAAGTTATCAATCAATGACAAAAGAAAGTTATCCAAAAAGAATACTTTTCTACATACAGTAATATATTCTAATGTAAACAATACATATACAACATGTAAAACTTTTCACATATCCAGATCCAATGCGATAATTAATCATATAATTAAATATATTAACATTATGAGAATAATAAGGTTGACTTTTTTTTCTGTATTGATCCAGGTATCTTTTCTTTCTAAATATACATAATTATGAAAAATTGTACCTATCGAACATTCTACAAAAACTATCAATAGACGATTGGTAATTAAAAGTTACATGTAAACAAGATATTTTTTTCTGCTATTGTTAAAGAACATTATACAAACAATTTTTTTTTTTTAATATACATTTATACTATTTTTGATGCATTTTATCAAATAAATTTCTTTTAAATTATCTATGATTTTATTTATTTAAAGCTTAATATATCTATTTATACTTAACATGATTAGTACTTAATTCTTATATAAAAAAAATAATATTTTTAACTGTAAAACTTATATTTATCTTATATAGAAATAGTCTATAGATGTTATAAAAGATTTATTGATAACGTTGATTATAAGCTTGTTGATTTCTAATATAATTCATAAGTTCATCTTGAGATACATAACCACGATGTTGTGTATCAATTTGTTTCCAACATTGATGTTCTGTACCTGGTGGTAAACCATAATAATCATTAA
>JAJEKB010008089.1:0-13442 GCA_022393335.1 Macrotrachela quadricornifera | reverse complement strand
TTGTTTTTGATGCTTCATATTTAGTACTTGGTCTTGGTGATGTTTATCTTGGAGCACCATGTGCAGTACCTATTGATCCACGTCATCGATTACTTACTTCAAAGTATAATCCAGCACGCACATTTACTGCTGAAGGTACTGTAGGTATTGGCGGTGTTTATATGTGTATTTATGGTATGGATTCACCAGGTGGTTATCAATTAATTGGTCGTACATTACCTATTTGGAATATTTTTAATCGTAATACTGCATTTAAAGATGGTAAACCATGGCTTCTTCGATTTTTTGATCAAGTTCGGTTCTATCCTGTAAATGAAACAGAACTTACTATTCAACGTCATGCATTTCGTGAAGGTCGTTTGGATATACGTATCGTTGATGATGTATTTGATTTAGGCAAATACAATGAATTTCTTGAACGTGAATCAGAAAGTATTAAAAATTTTACTATTAAACAAGCTGCTGCCTTTGAACAAGAAGTATCACATTGGCAGAAAGATAATGATAATAAAAATGAATCATTAGAGAATGATAATGAAATTATAGAAACACAATCATATGTCGATGGACAAGTAACAGTTAAGGCAGATATTTGTGGAAGTGTATGGAAATTACTTGTTGAAGTAGATAGAATAGTCGAAGCAAATGAACCTGTTATTATACTTGAAGCGATGAAAATGGAATTAACTGTTCGTGCTCCAATTGCTGGCAAAATTTCTGCAATATTATGTCATATTGGGCAATTAGTAACTGCAAAAGATGTTCTTCTACGAATTGAACCTATATGAATGAGATTTTTACAAATGAATTTTTGAATATATATATTAATAGATTATATATAAGAAATTCTTATTATTCATGCTTCTTTTTTTTCTTTTTTTGTGTGTAAAAGTTATTTGAATCAAATAAATTTCTGATTGTTTGTCCTCTAATATATATCACATATCTACTATATTCATGTATTATACTTCATATGAAAAAATTTTAATTTTTATAATAATTTATTTTATTTTTCAAACCTTTTCTTTCATATATATTTTAATTAATAATCATAAACAATAAATTTATCTCATGCAACCCATGATAGATTTGATAATGTACTTGAACGAAGAACTCGAACATTAGTTAATACTGGATTGTATGTTATATTAATCCATTGTCCACCATAAGTATATGCATTCATATCTGTAACTAATTGTAATGAAGTTGAATTAGGACCAACATATATTTGAACAAGAAGATATATAGAAGTTATATTATATTGACCTGGAAGTTCATATCTACCAGCATTAAATTCACCACTTGCTTGACTACGATCAACAAGAATATCTCCTTGAGTAGTAGCTGTATCTGCACCTGACCAAAAATTGATACAGGTAATCCTATTATAAATAGATAGTATTGGGTTGTTAACAAAGTTCTGACATTTTTTTTTACTAAAAATTTTCTAAAACATTCGAGAAAGTTTCCATACTAAGGGTATATATATGGAGTGTGAATATCGTTCGAATGATAGTAAAACCATTGGTATGGACATTGATCATGAATTGAAAATAAATCCTTCTCAAAGAGAAATTCGAGTGCTTTTTCTTGATAAATTCTACCTGAGTCGTAAAGCAACGGAAACAATCAACGATGATTTGGAAAAATTCCCTCGTTAGTGGTGATTAAAGAGATGTAACAACACCTAAAGCTGATTCGCATCTCACAAAGATGATGTTGAGCGTTTGATGGAGTATCAATGAAGACATTCACTCGGAAATTTTTCCAAATGGTTGTGCCATCACTGCTGATCCTTACTGTCAACAATTGGATCGAGTTGCTGAAACTCATGAAAAAACAAGATCGAATTTATTATTTGCATGATAACCCAAGACCCTATATTGCAATGTTGAACTACGAAAAATTATTGAAGCTCGGATGGATTACCGTTCGTTATCCACCTTATTCTCCTGACTTGGCTTCAACGAACTACCATTTGTTTCGTTTTCTTTCGAAACGTTGACGACAAGTGGTAGATAGTAGTGGTGAATATATATTTGAAAACTAGTTATACTCTTAAAATGAAAGAATAAAAATAAAATTTTTGAAAAAAACCACCAAAACTTTGTTGACAACCTAATATCATCAAAATAGCTATTTCTTCAATTTTTCGTTCATATTAAAAAATACCTTTGAATGTTTGGCACTTATCTAACCAAGAAATCTTTACTAAATTAAAAAAAATAAATCCATCAATTGATAGAAAATTTCACAATCTATCAATTTGTTAAAAAAAAAACAGATTTTTTCCAAAATTTAATTTTAATGGTACTAATCAGCATTTTTTTCTCGTCAAAATAATTAAGAAACAAAAGGTAGTTGTGCTTATTAAAACTTTATTTCAACAATGACGACGTGAAAATCAGTGATATTCGAACTTCAAATAGAATCTTTTGTTCAGCTTTGAATGCTCTTTCCAGTAGTGTACAAAACACTATGGTAAGAGTTTGTAAATGATTTTACTTTTTCCATTTTGCTGATTATTATTGCTAAAACCAAGTTTTGGAGATAAAGATCAATTCATAGAAAAAATCTGTTTTTTCTAACAAACTGATAGATCGTGAAATTCTCTATTAATTGATGGATTTATTTTTTTTCACTTTAGTAAAAATTTCTTGGTTTGAAAAATGCGAAATATTTAAAGGTTTTTAAACATACTTTTTACATAGAAAAAAATCTTTATATTCTCTTTTGAAATGGATCAATACCTTTTCATATAAAAGAAAACTAAATTTGCTTAAATTGTTGTCCAATATTATAAAAGAAGGATTTTATTAATTTAATAAAAAAAAGATAGTTTTATTGACCTTACGTGCTCTTGTTGGTGTTGTTTGAATAGTAACTGTTGTTTCTTCTTTAAAAAACTTTTTAAGCAAAATTTTATCTTTTCTATTTACTTTTAAACGAATAGTTATCATTTTTATTTCATAGATAATTTATCTCAAACAATTAGAAAAGGCGTAAGTAAGACTATTAATTTAATATCATTACTTTCTATACTTTCTGTGGTAGAAATAAAAGGAACAATAAGAACCGCACAAATTCCACCTATAAGAATTAAAGTACCTAATTCAATAAGTATTTTTTCAGTAAGAGTTTGATGAATGGGGATCCAACCACCAGCACATCTACAGAAATAGATACAATATGAATATTAATATATTCGTGAAAAATATATAAAAACAAATTTCCCGTACTGAATCAATATTAATATCTTTAGAAAAAGTCATTCTTAGATTTTTTTTTATTCAAATTCTGATCTATATAATAAATGTTTAGTATAAATTTTCATTTGAAAATGTACCATTTGATAAAATAATATGGTACATCTTATGTTTTACTGCATAATAGGAAAGAATGTTTACTTGATGTTTTGTTAAAAACATTAATTTGATGCATTTACATTTCAAATGTATTTATATTGGTTTTTTTCTCTTTTTTATAATATAACTAACAATATTCATTACAACAAAAAAAAGAGAATAATATATTCAAATCAATTTGAAATAAAGATATTATTTTGAAAATTTATTATAAAGCATTATTGTAATAACTATACGATGCGATTTCTAATCACATTATTTTTATTTTATTGATTGTATTTACAGCTCATTAAGACCTATACTATGCATACCCTCCCGATTGGAAAGCAATTTGACAGTTGAAACATTTCTCTCGTTAGTTATTGATTCTTTAATTAGGTATGTTTATTTATTAATTAAAAAATCAAGTGTACAATTTAAATAAAAATAAAACGATATATTTTTGAAAGTATTCATGTCTTTTGGATCAACAAACAACCAAGAGTTAACCGAAGTCAATCTACACTTGGTTATAATATGATAAACTAAAGATTTTTTGAGGAACATTGGGTACTATTGACAAATGATATTCACCATCGGTGTTAGGATATGAGACATTCTTTTTTTCATCTTTTCTTCGTTTTGTCATCATATATAGATGACTCGAACCTCACATAGGCTTTTGTTCTCTCTCTCTTCTTTTCTCTATGATCATGGATTCTTCCTATCATTCTCTTTTTTTTCTTTTTCTCACCTTCTTCACGAGTGCGTGTTTATTCCACCGTTTTTCTGGACATCATCTTTTTGTCCTTGTTATCTTCTTCGGATTTTCCCTGATATATGTTATAGTATGTTTTTTTCTCGTTTCATTGGTATATTTAGTGTGTGTTTTTCTGAATAAAGGGAGGAAGTTGGTAGTGAACATTCTAACTATCTGATTAAGCGCGTCGAATTGCACTTGAAACATAAATAGTTTCCTTGTAATATGTTTCTGGACGAATCGGCCTCGAAACAACGGTTTGGGTGAAAATTTTCTTTGGGATAAAAACACGTATTTTTCGTCTCTCTTCATTATTCTACGATATATTGAAAAATGATTTTATTATTTCCTGGAACTCATCGGATACAACTTTAAACATATAGAATCTATATTGGAACATATTTGTGGACGAATCCGGTCTAAAAAATATCGGATCTGGATCTAAGACAATCTATCTATTTAGTTTTGAGTTTGATTGAAAATGTCTAATAACTGTACAAATAAGCAATAATTATTCAATACATAATTTCGTGCACATGTGACAAAAAAAAGAATACAGTAAACATCATGTATTTTCGTGTAGCTTTCGCCACAATACTGCATGATCAAATTCTGTATGAATATAAAAAACAATAAATACATAATTTCATGTATAAAAAATTTATTGCTAAAATACTTGTTTTGATATTATGAACCCTTTCGATCTTTTTTCATATTTTCAGATATTTTCTTTTCACACTAACGAGGGAACACTCCCAAGAGAAGCTCCGCTTTTGACGTGATATTTTTCCCATATGTAGACCTTAGTGAGACTGGAAAAACCCCAGAGGGGTTCGGATTTCTATGGTTTCCTTGTTGAGATACGAAGCTCACAACCTCTCTAGCAGTGCTATTATTTATATTGGAATACGATTCAATGCCAATTTTTTCACAATGATATGAAATACAGACTTACAGTGTTTTTTTGTGTGAATTGCATTTCACAGTAACCATATGTAAGACACTTTGAGGCTCTAGCAAAGATTTCGAAGATCAACCCTGTTTTTCACAAGCTCCTGCATGTGCAGAACAGTCTTGTATCAATGTACACGTACACACATTGAAGGAGAACAAAACAATGGTATAGAAAAAGAACAGAATTCTGTTTTCTTGCTCTTTCTCCTTCTAGTTAGTAGTTCTTTGCAAACAGCATAAGAGAATAAAGTCAATACTGTGGGTTATTAAATTAGGCACATGTTCATATACAACTCATCTAAAAAAACTAGGTTTCGTCTTGGAAGCTTTCTTTCATCCAAGCTAGTGTCAGGCAAGGAAGCTTGATATGTGTAGTTAAGAGTCTTTGTCTGAGCTAAAAGAATGTGTTACATATGGTTACTGTGAAATGCAGCTCTCACAAAAAACACTGTAAGTCTGTATTTCATATCATTGTGAAAAAATTGGCATTGAATCATATTCCAATATAAATAATAGCACTGCTAGAGAGGTTGTGAGCTTCGTATCTCAACAAGGAAGCCTTAGAAACTCGAACCCTTTTGAATTTTTTTCTAGTCTCACTAAGGTCTACATATGGGAAAAATATCACGTCAAAAGCGGAGCTTCTCCTGAAGGTGTTTCCTCGTTAGTATGAAAGAACTATTTTTTTTGTATTAGGCAGCAGTGGAAGCAACAACTGATGATGAAGTCCGTCTACAAACATTTTTAAAACTCTATTACACTAGATGGGTCGAAAAGCACACATCGGTACTTGTTTTTCGGCAATTATTCGGTGCTATGATTGCTTCTCTTGAGCATTTTGAAGATACAGGTGATGGCGACACACGTACTAATGCTCAAGCCTATCTTCTCTTGATTACAGATGTCGAATTCGCTGTTGTGCTGATTAATGTTGCTCATGTATTTGTCTTCACGAAACCTTATTCCGAACAGCATCAAGCTTCTATAATCGACTTAGTTTCGTGCTACAAGGGTGTCGAGCAACTTGTAATTTATCTAAGTGAACTATGATATGATATCTCAATTCGAGATAAGCTTTACATTGACCTCACTACATTTCTCACCGAACACAATATTTCATCAACATCTCGTGCACGCCATAATCGAGCAAATAAGACGTTCCGAGAGATTTTTGACAACGTCTTTAATACTTCGATTTCACCGCAATCAAAGATTCGTTTAAACTATATTCAAATGATTTACTAACTAGCGATATGCTGGTACTCGAGGCAGAATTTTGCATGTGGCAACAATCCACCGACTATCATCACAAATGTTTTTAAGGTGCTTGGACCGCAGTCTATGTTCTTTCCCAACATTGTTCAACTTTTGGAAATATACGCAATTCTTTCAGTTTCGATCGTGAATGCTGAACGTTCTTTCTTAGTGCTGAAGTTGATAAGCACTTTCCTTCGAAACAGCATGGTTGACGAACGGTTAAATTCATTGGCATTACTCAACATTCATAAAACAATTACGAACAAATTTGATCCAAAAAAAGATTGTTGACGAGTTTGCAAAAAGAAAACGACGCATCAAACTCATTGACTAGCGCTCAAAGGATCTCACTTGAACTTTACTAATGGCTCGTGCATATTCTATTCGTTTTTGTTCTTACTTGCAGGAAAATTTCGGATAATTTCTTTTTTTGAAATGAAATGGTCTTTATCGGTGGAAGGTCTTCTATTAAAATATTCTACCAAAATATAATATAAGACGTATCATTTATGATGTAGGATGAACAAAGTTCGTTTGCAGAATTTTGTGAATAGTATTTGTGCTTTCTACGTTCAATAGATCATAGTACCTACGATGAGAAATAAGTTTAGCCCCCTTCAAAAAAATTTCTGGCTACGGGCCTGATAATATCTCATTCTCCCTTCTCATTCAACAAAATAAATCGTATCGTTAAAACTTTGTAAATATAATTATTAGGTTGTACGAGATTATCAACACTTTTTTCAACATAAAGCAGTATTTTCTTAATTCATTCGATTTATTCTTGTTTAGTTATATTATGTGAAATTAGTCGAAATCTAAGAAAAAAATCGAACTATGACAATAACAATCATCTTAAGCTTTATTAATCCATATTAATAAATTATAGTTGTTTAAAACCGGATTTTATTTAAACTTTTTAGCTTTATTGTGTGCAATTTAACTTGTTTTTTCTTAAAAAAAACATAATTTTCAAGTTCATATATTGAGAATCAGAAATTTTATGTAAAAGAATGCCATTTATATGTAAATAAAAATATTTTGTACAACAATCGAGTTTGAATTTAAATATTATAGATATTGAAATTTGTTTTTATTTACCTTCAAATAATTTCACATGTTTGTCATTCATAGTAATGTATTTATATTATTTACAAAAAAAAATGAAATTTTATAAAACATACCCCACATTATTTTCATTCATTATCGTACGAAAAAAGAAAATTAAAAATAAAATAATTAATATAAAGTGATAGAAAATTTCAGTGAAAAAAAGAAAAAACCTCGCAAAAAATAATAATAACAATACGTGTGCAAGTGCATTAGATTATTAAATGAAATAGTTAATAAAGATATTGATTTTATTTGATTTATCCAGAGCTTGTATATGTACCAGTATTTGTATTAAATGTTAGAGTCAGTGTTGGAGTAGTTTGTGTTGATGAACCGGCTGGTACAACTGCTGAATTGTAAGAGTATTGCATAATAGGGCCACTTCCTGATCCTACATTCCAAAATAGAAAATATTAGGTAAGAATTATTAGTAATAATGTGAAAAATAATTTACCTTGAACACCAATAGTAGCCGATGCACCACCATCAAGTGCTTGATAATAGAGATATCGAACGAGACCAGGTGAAGCTTCAAAAAACACTATTTGAAAACGATAATATCTAGTTGATGAGCTATAATGAGCTGTATAAAACTCAAAAACTAAATTTCGATTAGGATATGTTCCTGTTGTGCCATAATAGACAGTTTGAGATGTACCAGAATAGATCATAAGATCATCCCAAAAACCAAATGCTGTTGGACCATTAAAAGTGCTAGTTGGTAAACCTGTATTTGAGTAAGCGCTAGAACAACCGCCAAGGCAAACAACCTAAAAATATATCATTTGCAGACAACTTGTTAAAATAAATTAACATATTTCTATGTTTCATAGCATTTATTACATCGTCAATCAAGTTATATTACAGGTAATGAGAAAGAACTCTTATAGTAAATATATTTAGAACTATCTAAAACTAGTGATAAAAGTACTTTATTTTCGTATAAAAATATTGAAGAGATTTTCTTTTTTTGTTTGAGTTCAAAAGTTTTAATAAGATCAATCAAAAGATTACTTACGCCATTACTCGTAAGAGTCACTGATGAGGTGGTAGTACCATACATTGTTACAGCAAAAGGTACTGTAAGTGGTGCAGTTGCATCATCAACACTAAAGTTACCACCCCAACCGGAAATAGCTACAGCACCAGTAAGTTGTACAGCAGGTGCACCGCTACAAGCACCATTAGAACAGCTCGTATACGTCGAAGCACATGCATAACCAATTGAACCACAATTGTTGAAATCGAGAAGAAGATTAGTACAGTTGCCATAGGATAATCGAACATATCCTGTAGGACATGGAGCCGATGCTAAAAAATGTTAGTATAAATATATTGTCTATTAAAATTTTGAACATTTTGTATGTTTACTTGTAGTTGTTGTCGCGCTTGTAGAAGTAGTACTTGTTGTTGTAGTCGTCGTTCGAGAAGTTGTAGTTGTAGTAGTAGTACTTGTTGTTGACGTACTTGTTGTACTTGTTGTTGAGGTACTCGTTGTACTTGTTGTTGAGGTACTCGTTGTACTTGTTGTTGAGGTACTTGTTGTACTAGTCGTACTAGTTGTGGAAGTAGTCCTTGTAGTTGTCGTCGTTGTTGTTGTTGATGTTGTCGAACTAGTCGTACTAGTTGTTGTACTAGTCGTACTAGTTGTTGAAGTAGTTCGTGTAGTTGTCGTCGTTGTTGTTGTTGATGTTGTCGAAGTAGTCGTAGTACTTGTCGTCGAAGTACTTGTAGTACTTGTCGTCGAAGTACTTGTAGTACTTGTTGTCGAAGTACTAGTTGTCGTGGTAGTTGTGGTAGTTGTTGTTGTGGTTGTTGTTGAAGTCGTCGTTGTGGTGGTTGTACTAGTTGTTGTTGAAGTTGTTGTAGTCGTCGTCGTCGTTGTTGTTGTTGTCGTAGTACTTGTAGTACTTGTCGTCGAAGTGCTCGTAGTACTAGTTGTTGAAGTACTAGTTGTCGTTGTGGTTGTGGTAGTTGTTGTTGTAGTTGTTGTAGTAGTCGTCGTTGTCGTTGTAGTTGTTGTTGTTGTCGTAGTACTCGTAGTACTTGTCGTCGAAGTTGTACTTGTAGTCGAAGTACTAGTCGTGCTTGTTGTTGAAGTAGTTGTTGTTGTTGTTGTGGTGGTGGTGGTAGTTGTCGTTGTCGTTGTCGTTGTTGTTGTTGTCGAAGTAGTCGTAGTACTTGTTGTTGAAGTACTAGTAGTACTTGTTGTTGAAGTACTTGTTGTTGTTGTTGTTGTAGTTGTTGTTACTGCTCCTATTTTAAATAAAATATTACATTACAAATCAACTGTTCAAAAAAAATTTCCTAAATTGTAGTTCACATGCTGGTATAATTGTTTAGGAAAACAAAAGGATATTATCTAAACATCATCGAAATAAAACTACATTATTCCTACATGTGACGTTTATCTGCGAACTTGTTTAACTCTTTCTCATGGAAGTGTTGTGTCTCAACAATTAGAAAAGAATTAGCTAGTAATAAGTAATACTAAAACTAACGCCCGATTTCGATTCCTCACTTTCAAGAGAATTATCTGTTTTGTTTTTGGATTATTCTTCGCTTAATCAATAAAGTGCCAATACATAAGCAAGCAAGTGGACAAATTATGTGTGCTAGACTCTTCTTTACGAAAAAGAGAATATATATATATATATATATAAATAGTCACGAACAACATTATGTAGTGTGAAGATCTTCATATGTCTAATGACCAATTCAATATAGAATAATATCGATAATTAGCTGAATATAACTCGACAACATTGATACTCATCTTTGGTTCAGATTTTCAATATTAGATATTTAGTGCTATGGATAGAATAGCCTTTAATATCTGAATGAAAAGTTTGAATCATATCATTTAGATAACAGCGCATACTGTGAAAATCACGTTTCAAGTTTTCTTTCATCCACAGTTTTTCTTTATTATAGCAATAGAGATCTAAAACTTAAAAGAAAGATTAATTTTGATATGAACAAATTTGAACGATTTTAAATGACAATCGAAATAAACTTCTTGTTGATATTCATTTGTTTCAATACATTTCTTTTTGATAATAAATAATTTATTTTATATACATTTCCAGATCAAGTATATTTTCAATGATCATTGTTATCATTCTAGATTCATTTTTAGATAGTTTCACTAACTAAAATTCATAAATCTAGTTTATACCCTTAGTAAATACTTCCTTTCGGTTGAAAAGATACATTCGTTCTCGAAATGTGCAACATTTTTTACTTCATTCTTGTTTTTCTTTTGCTTCTAAAAATAGTTTTTTTTCATATTCAGCATGTGAAATTGAATATATATATAAATTGTTAAATTGACTCTAGACTCGAACCCCTACTGAGGGTAGCGCTTCGAATCACGTTGATTGCCTCACATATAGGTCGATTTTTGTACTGATTCAGAATTTATATATAGCTTTTGACAAAAAGTCTTATTTTGAATTTAACAGTTGATTAGATGGTTTTTAAAAAATCAATTTTAAGAACTTACTTCAATTCAGTTTTTGATACTGAATCTGAAAAAGAATATTTCCTAAACGATTATGTTTTTCTTGAAAAACGACACTCTTCAAGTATTTCGTATTTTTCAACTGAAAGGAATCATTCACTAAGGATATAAGATAGATTATTGTGATCAATGGCTCACGCTCTATCTAATAATGTCAACGAAAAAAAAAAATTACTGAAATTTTGCGCTGTGAACACCTTATGAGAAAAAAAACTTCAAGAGCATAAATACTGACCAGCTGTAAGGAAATAGGCAGCTAGACCACTACCAATTGCTGCCAGTGCAACTATCGTCACCGTTAGACCAATGGCAAATTTGGCACGCCCAGATAATTTTGACACTGCACTTGCTCTATGAAAAAAAAACCATCAAATGGAATAAAATAAAATAGAATAAAGAAAAGACATACGGTTTTGCTGCAGCTTCTGGTATGGATTCTAAATTAATAGTAACATTTCGAGCAGATGCTGGACGTGTTAATTCTGAATTTTGACCTGAATGAACTGATCGCGGATGGACTACATTTTTTTCAGATCGTTATAAAGAAGTCGGAAGAGCCTTAAAAATATTTTAGATTTTATATATTGAAAAATGAAAATTTAAATAAATAGTACGTCTTCAAGATATGGAAGATCCAATTGAGGAACACCTCTCGAAATTGTTTCAACCATTTTGTTTCACTACTCTTCACTGTCTTCAACTGTTAGACTTCTCTTGTAATTTTTTTTATATGTCTGCCGTTTTTATTTCACAATATTTTTAATAAAAAAAAAAAATCATAATCCCATTTTTAACTAAAAAAAGAGAACATTCCCTTTGCACTTGCACATAGATGAATGATCCAGTTTCATAAACCAGTTTGTTTATAAGGTATTCATCAATTTACATGACTACTTAACAAAAATGCATTGTAATTTGTTTACTGGTTTTAAGTGCAAAAAATTCTTTCAATTAAAAACATAAAATAAAAAAAAAGTTATCTTTTTCATGGAACATTGTATAAATAACAATAGTTACAGATAATAAATTCTTTCTCAGTATTTTGTACAAATCAATGATGATACAACTTTTTTTAAATAATGATTAATCTATACTCATTTCAACTAAAATTAAAAAGTTTTTGAAATTTTTTTTTTCATTATCTGAACAATTGTACAAAAAATTTGAATCAATATTTTCAATTAGCTTTTCTTATAGAATATTTGAATAGATCTTTTAGCCCAAATATTAATTATTATTTCTAATTAAATCTTTAACTGATTTTAAACTAATATTCTCAATAATAAACAAGCTATTTGGTTTTTAAAACTAAATGAAATATATATGTAATAGAACAAAACAAAATGATTGCTAAGGTAATAAAATATGTTTACAATACATAAAATACTTCAATAAAAAAAAGTACTTCACAAATAAAAAGTGAAACAAAAGCAATATTAAAAGTAACAATAATAATTGTTGCTATAGGTTTTCATCATTTGACAAGATTTTACAAAAAGAATTTTTATATACAAGTAATGAAATAATGGCAAATTATTTTTTATTATTACTAAATCATTATTTACTACTAAAAGGAACGTTCAAGACTTCCTATACTTGGTAAGCAATGATTTCCAATTCTAAAATAATAGATATAGCTGAATAAACTTCAAATATATACAATATGTGTATAGGGATGTATAAAGTAACTTATAAGATATCCTATATAAGAATAAATCAATTTTTCTTATGTTTTAGATCGATAACTTGATATTCGATTTTATGTGTGAATGGATTATTTGATTTACTTGTCTCTAGAAAAAGCATGCTAAAAAGAAGTCCTTTGTTCTTATAAACTTGAATAGTTAAAATTCAGAAACATTCTATTTCGTCTAGATCTTAATAATAAGATAATATTATAACGTTCTCAATTGATGTTTTTGAGCACGAGAGTAAGTTTAATTCTTTTATTTGCAGTATAACAGAAAGAAACAATTTAAACAAATATTTTTCTGTATAAATGATCATATATATATATAAATATTATTTTAAAAAAAAAACATCACATCTAGAAACCTTTTTTTCGTCAACAAAATAATTATAATGACAATAATAACAAGAAGAAAAAGAAAAGAACAACTAAGAGTCAGTGAGGACAAAAATAAAAAAAGAGAAACAACTATTTGTTTGTACATTTAAATGTTTCTTTCACATATACACATCGAGCTTTCTGTACATTATTTAGAGATGCCATTAAAATATGTCTAGAATACAATCACAAGTAGTCAAAGAATTGAATTTCAAGAGAACAAATATTTAATGAAGAAATATTCATTAGATACTTATGCATGTATCAATACTGAAACTTTTAGATTTTGAGTTTGAGATATTCTCTTGAATTAGAATATTAATTATTGTCATAAAATAATTCAATTTGTTTATCAAGCTTCATCTTTATATATATATATGTAATTATAACGAAGGAAGTTTATTTGTCCTCTGTACATTTGAA
>JAJEKB010008086.1:0-11256 GCA_022393335.1 Macrotrachela quadricornifera | reverse complement strand
TCTGTCGATTTTTGTATTAAATATATAATATAAAAATTTTCATAAGAAGAAAGAAAGCCATGTCTTTTAGGAAAATATTTATTCATCGAAGAACAATATTGACTTTTATTTAAACTAATAAAAAAATCATGTATCTTTTGTCATAATCAAAGATGCAGAATCTTTCGTGGAATGGTCGAGTTTGCGATCTCAGGGAAATTTATTCGCAAATTTTTCCCGTTTGAAAAGGAGTAGATTTAGAGGTTCACGCAATAACATACTAAACATTTCCACCCGCCCTCACGCGAACAGACTTCAGGTAGATTCTACGCCTTCGGTCATTATTTTAAAAACAGGAAATATTAATCAATAGATACGTTTTTCTCTGATTTTGGTAGAATAAATAGAAACTTTTGTCTTATAATAGAAGCATGTTTTTGTGACCTATTTTTTTCACTCTTGATTTATTAGACGCAAAAAAACACATGTGCGTAATAGAGTAGTTAGACTTTGTGAAGAACGAAATATCAATAATAAATATATATGTCTAGCATTTTATATTTTCTTTTCTTCCTATTTAATAACTTCCTCGCTCCAGGTAACACGTACCTACAAAATTGATTCTGCTTCCTTTATTGTATAACTATATCTGTAAAATAAAAATGGAAGTAGAAGATTATTTATTAGATAACGATGAGACGAAATTTTGAATAACGACGATATAAAATATTAAATATATTTTAATCATGGTTTCTATCTATTCATAATATATACTAATTTTGATATCTGAGAAAAAAAAGTTTTAAATGTATTTATAGTAAGTTTCTGCGTATAATCTATTACAATGTCGTAGTTATGATTAAAAAAGATATTCTTATGGCAAGTTTATATATAAGGAATTGAGTTTACATCATCAATTGTGTTACAAAAATACTATAAAAACGACGGCATAATATATTTGACGTCATTACGAAACGATAAAAAAGGAGTGATTAATATTTACGCTGACCTCTTTCATTTTCGAGAGAAAGAACAAAAAATATGTAAAACGCAGTTGGAATAGTTATATATATTGAATACAATAAATTTATGCGCAGCACACTCAACTAACTTCAAAACATTACAATCGTAAACATTACAATCGTAATAAAATTCATTTCTAGTAAAAGACGTTTTTTCGATCATAAAAAATGAATTTATTCATGAGAAATTTTTGAGTATTATAAACTTATCAAAATTAACCCTTTCGTTGTGGTATGTTATCTACAAGACGACACAGAGAATGGAAAGAAAAATATTTGCGTTCTGATATTTTTCTACATGATACAAATCATCTGTGTGTACAGATGAATGAGTGTATTCTTCTTTTAGAAATTCTTCTTTTTTCGCAGTGAACAAACGAATATATAGTTTATATTCATCTGATTATCGAAATTAGAACGCATGATAGAGCGAACTCGAGATTTTTTTCGAGTTGGTGCACAATGTAAGAAAATTTCAATATTGAAAAAGTTAAAACAAAATGTTAGAACGAATTTTTTGAACTTACAAAATTTTTATTTTTAATAGCAGCAAAATTATGTAATGGCAAAGTCGTACTCCTAACAAGATCCACAATGAATATATCAAATCGCTCTTTGCAGAAAATTTCTGCAAAATTAAATCCCATACACTACCACTATATCTTGCCAAAAATTGACATTGCACCATTACACTAGCACTATTTAATAGTAACTAATACGTAACCATTAGAGTGTTTTTTTCCTTCGTGTATATATACGTCAGTCTGTTTTAACCCTTTTTTGGCAGGGTTTTTGGAAAAGTTAAGTTTTTTAAAATAGTAAAAACAGATGTTCATTCAATCAAAATCCATCATCAAAAGTGCTTTAGTGTATGATTAGTCTTGAAACAGTCAATTATGCATAATCCAACATCACATTCTTTGCATTCATATCTTGTATATTTGACTGATTTTTCATCTTTTTTTGTATGAGAGCATACATTACATTTCCTCTGAGCAGCAGCTTTTGAGGCAGTAGAAAGAATAAGTGATGGAAGATGTCTAGCAGATAAGCGTAGTGCTGAATCGATTGTTAGTCTTCTGATAAAAATTTGTTTTTGGTTGCCATACTTTGATAGTATATGTTTTATTAGTTGAAGACGAAAGTCTCTCAATTGAATATTCCTTGAATTTTGCGTTTTACATTGTACTATGTCCGGATTTTTCAAATACTTCGAAGTACTGACAGGATTATTTTATCAACACAGGAAATGTAGTCTACAAGGTGTTTCTACTTATTGCTGATTGATTTAAAATCCATACCGTTCCTCAACTTTGAGAAAATACTCTAGGTAGTATGTATACAATATCCGCCAACAAAGGATTAAACTAGCGAACTGACGTATTTTACTATGCATGACGTCAGTTTGTTAGTTTAAAACAGTCTAATCTATATATACAAGAAAGAAAAAACACTCTAATGGTTACGTATTAGTCACTATTTAATAGTGCTAGTGTAATTGTGCAATGTCAATTCTTGGCAAGATATTGTGGATCTTGTTAGGAGTATGACTTTGCCATTTTATAATTTCCCTACTGCTAAAAATCAATATTCTATAAACTTATTAGTTCAAATTAAATTTCATTGTTTGCAGATAATTCAACTAATAAATCTTAATTAGTTCTCCATCCATTTAATATAATGACATCGATAAATAATATATAATGTAAAATAAATGACACATATTTTTCTTTAATGAAAGAATGCTGAAAAGTAAATTGTTTTATCAAATGATAGAACTGTTGTTTTTATTCGTTTGAAGCATAAATAATATATTTTTATCACATATTAATAGACGCAATTATATAACAGAGGAAAGGAGCAGCATCAGAAACTGCTCTAACTTTGCATTAGATCCAAAAAGGCAGCATAGAATATTAATTCCAATGCCTCTTCAATAAATACTATCTGAATAGAGAATTTCATTTCCAGTTAACATTAAATTTTGTCTTGTTTTGAACTTTATATGATCTATATTTGTCACACATTGATAAATGAAATGAAATGGAAAAAAAAGGAGAAAAAGTTGTAATTTATCTAAAATTTGTCAAGAATATTGTATAGGATGACAGGTAATACAACGTTTGTGGATTCGTTAATAAAATCTTGATTAAGATCTCACCCATAACTCAAAAAAAAGTCGATTTTCGTCAATAATTTCAAAACTGAGATAAATGCATGGAAAGATGGTCTACCTTCAGATTTCTCAGAAATGCCATGATTTTTGTATCCAACGCCTTTTTTTTGTCTAAAAATTTTGACGGTTTTTGAAATATATTACTCGAAAAACAGGCTTTTTCTTAAAAAAACGAAAACTATTTTTCGTTTTGTCTCAATTCATACTTGTCTGATCGCGCGATCCATATTTTTCTGCCCAAGTTCTTTTAATATATTTATATATTTGTTTGTTTGAAAGAGCACGCAAAGATACAGTGCCTACCAGAGTCCTTTTATTCTTAAATTAACCTTGTTTTTTATTATAAATACAAGCACAATGACGTAAATAGACCACTATTTATTGGAGTTTTTAAGCCATTGAACTTGTCAGCCATTTTCTCTGCTTAAATAATAACGATTTAAAAAACGGAATCTGATAGGCACTGTATCTTGAAATGCTTTTCTGAACAAAACAAAAATCTAAATATATAAAATGAGACTGAACAAAGAAAATGAGTTGTTAAATGATCTATTTTTGACTCTTGTTAAGTTCATACCTTTGTTAAACATCATGATGTCAAGCTGAAAATTTTACCATAGTCTTCCCATTACAGCGCCAACATACTACTCAATTTCATGTGATTTGAGTATACTTAAAGCAAAAACTAATTTTGATGAGTGAGAAGAGATTTAAGAGTATTTAATTTGATTTTTATAAATTTGTTATAACAATTTTATAAAACGACAAACAAATTATGTTTTATTGCATCTATAGAAAAATCTCAAATTTATTCCGTAAATATTCCTTATTTTATCAATTTCATTTTCTTTTCGAATGTGCGAGAATAGTATCACAGATTTAGAAAATTGAAGATGTAGGAAATGAACAGAGAAATATAAGATATTTATTACCTACAAAAGTTACTACATTTCTCACAACATCCTCTCAAGAGTAACAAAGATAATCTACCATTATTATCCAGTTATATTATCAATTACTTGGTAGCCAACAATAAATTTGCTATTTTCTGCATCTCTTTTTGTGAAGATAAAGACGAAATAACACACATGGAGTAAAAACGAAAAGATATTAGACAACGAAAAATTTTTGATGAGATAATGAGAGATGAAATATGCGATATCTTCTATTAGAAACTCATATGACGCACTTCTATTTGCCTCTCTTACATTCATAGTTTTCTAGATATACGACAAATATAAACCATATCTATTTCAAAACAAGACAAAATTTCTTGTTATAGATAATGAAATACTCCGCTCAGAAAGTATTTACTAAAAGAACATAAGAATCAATGTTTTGTGGCGTTTTTTTGAATATTATCAGAAATGCAACCAATTTTTGATCGATACAAATCTAGCACAATGAGCAGTAACCACATAGGATTTAGGTGAGTTTGAAATTTGTGATATTGGATCTTATTGGGATCGAATCTAAGTGAGGATATTGAGAAACGTACACATAAATACCCGCACCCAAAAACTCAAGTATTCAAGATTTTAGGTTAACTTAAATCCGTCCTGATAGTTACTTGCCGTGCTAGCTTCACATTGACTTTAACCGTTCGATCAAAAAATCTTTTTTTCAAGATCATTTCATCAAAGAGAAAGGAAATTGATATTTACATTTGTCACATAAATCTTTTATCATACCTTATCAACAATTTAATGTCATAAATACATTTCAATAGTTTCAAATTAGTGAACTCTCAAACTTCTCTTAGATGCACACTTCTTACTCTTGAGGGTGGATGTTGATCTCAAATTAGAATTGAAAATATCTCGTAGAAGCCTCCGAGTGCTTTTGTTTCATGAATTTTTTCTACTCGTTTTGAACCATTTTCCAATATTCACAAATAATTTATGTCATATTATTAATATTTTGAATTTGAAATTTCATCTTAAATGTTATTTTCTATTTACATCGACTTAGAATTTTATTTTAATTAATGAATATTTTATAAGCACTAGTTTGTAAGACATTGACAAATGAGAAATATTCTCGTGTAGTATGTCACATTATAAGAAGATCTTTAAGATACGAATGATTAATATATAACTATAATTATTTATATTTCTATATTTTATTTTTTTTTAATAAGAATGACCTTAAAATACCAGCAAGGTTTTTGGCATATTTGTGACTAAATAAAAGTAGATGTTTTAAAGAATATCGATAGAAATTTGTCATGTTAATATTAAACATATTAGAGGACACTAGAGAATATATATATAAGTTATTATTTAAATCAAATTATTTTCTTGAGAAAATAACATTCAAAAAGATGATAAATAATAAGTCAAATAGAGAAGTCAGTCATTCGAAAAAATCGATGGATGTGGAAGAATTTCTTGTTACTATTTTATATTTTTTCATTGAATTTTTGTTTATTTATGAGTTGAGTGAATATTTCTCGAAGAGTCATTTCAATAAAAAATACGAAAAGATTGCTTAAATATAGAGATTTTGATTGATGAAAATGAATTTTAATTCAAAATAAGCAGATATTTCTATCATTTATCTAGAAAACAGAGTCTTAAGACAAAATCAACATAAATACTGATATTTTCTGCGAATTATTTGTCATTGGCAATCATTTACAACGCAAAAGTATAATACAATCGAAGAAAAAAATTGCAAGTCAAAAGAATTTCTTGTATTTTTATCTGACAAATTTTTTTTTAAGTCGTTTGTTTAGAATGATGTTATTCTGTCTGATTTTCCATTAAATATTCTATATATCAATAAATTTCGTTTTTGACTTTAGCCATTAATATTACTCGTAAGAATGAATACAATTTATCAACTATTTTTATGATTTAATATTCAACTTAACGTGTTTATTGAGAAATAGCTTGTCATTTCTAATATTATTTTGAAGTTTAAGATTTTCTTAATTAATTTTATTCTGTTATAGTATAATACAATGCGATTTATTAAGAGACAAAAATAGAATGACAAAGATTACACAAGAATGTAAAAAGTTGTTTAATCAGTTATAACATAAGATATTCTTTGCCTAAAAGAATCAATTGAAAAATAAAAAGCAAATTTTGAAAAGATTCGTATCGCCGATGTATTTATCTTGATATTTTTTCATTCCGTTGAATATCATCCTTCAATGAAAGTTTACAAATACAAATCTTTGTGAAAGTATTTTAATCTCAATGTATTTCAAGGATTGTAGAATATCTTTATTAAAACAATTAATGAACATCTCAAAACTTTCTTAATACTTAAATATTTCTTTGGAACTTAAAAGTTAGTCTTGTAATCAAGCTTGCTGTTTTACCTCTTGTTTGGTTAAATTTTGTTGAATATTTAATGATAATCCAGGATTAAGACTGAATGCAAATGGTAACAATTTTTTTGGCATATCATCAATATTAATCATTATATTAATAAACATTGTATTATCTTCTTGTTGTATTATAGATGATGCAAAACATTTTGGGATTCCACTAGCAATATTCATTTCTGATCGTGGTCTTTGAAAACTACTTGATCTAATATTAGGTCGAAAAGAATCAATGATGCGTCGTTGTTCAAGAGTTTGACCATATAAAGAGAATGAAACTTAATATTTAAATGGAAACTTCAATATAGCATCATATGAACCACGTATAAGAACAAAGAAAAGTGACATATGTGTACGTCGAGCATTTTCATCACCATTTAGATAAAGTCGAGCTCGCATTTTATAACCAGTTGGTGAAGAATAAAATGGAGGAGAATAAATAGATGTTCGTCTTTCAGATTGAGTATCTACTAGAAAATGAATAAATGAATGAAAATATTTTAAAAAATTTTTCGTACTCATTTTTTCATGAAAATTAGTTATTTTCCATATTAATGTTCCATCATATGATACATAATGCATATCATCAACTTCTTGTTGAAGAATTTCTTGATTAATTTAGATAGAATTTAAAACGGTATTTTGTTCTTGAATACTTAATTTAAATAATGAAAAATCTTATGTTAAAGAATCAATTGAACTTGATAAACTTAAATAAATTATAAAAAAGAAAATCTATTTTTTTCTACTAACTTTAATAATTAATATTCAAAAACAACAAAAATAAATTCGATTTCAAAATAAATTCTTACAAGTTTTGGTTTTAATAACATAGTAGAGTGCATAAAATAAAATGAAGCCTCTTTTCTTAATTTCTCAAATGATTGTCTTAGAGCAATTGACATACCTGCGTTAGTAGTTTCATATAGCTAATGAGACTGAGAAATCTTCAAAAGTGTTGTTTAGGTTCATAAAAAAATGGTATAACATTTAGGTATCACTCATCTATCATTGGATTATATTGAGTCATCTTACACAACTAGAAAAACTATTGACACAATGCTAATAATAAAAAGAAAATCAAAACAGAAAACAAACAATGGAAAGATGTTTTGAATACATAATATGTTCATTAATATCAGCTGAAATCTCTTAAATACCTTTGTCATTATACTTCTTACTAAAAGCACTATTTGCATTAATCAAGAGAGAATTATGTTTATCATAGTTATCATAAAGGACTGTGAAATAAATTTTATCGAAATAGCTACATAAAAAATGTTATTATGTTTTAATTCAAATATCAATTGAAAAATCTTTATTACAGTTAGAATGCTATGATTTTGTAATTAATTTTCATTTTTAGATATTTGCGATCCTATCACAATATTTCAGGTAATTTCAATGAAAATTTTCAATGATATGGCTTGATCTCAGACAATACACTCATATTTTAATAACTTTTCATTTCAAGTTCTTCTAAATGGCTAAAGATAGAATATCAAAATTTAGTGCATTGATGCATGTTATAAATGAGTGAAACATTGATAAATTTCGTTATAATTGAATTCATTATTCGTAATATATTTGTAAAAAGACATGTTACTAATGTATATGTACAAAAGGTTTTCTTTCTTTCTTCTTTTAATGATGTTAGAGATGTCAAATTTCTTGTGCCCATTTAGCTTTAGAGACATACAATCAAGAGTAAAATTACATTTGAAGAACAAATCTATCTATTAAGAAACAACATTTTCAAAAAACTTATATTGTTTTTGAGCTATACATCAAATGCTAAAATAATACATATTCTCAACTTCGTGAAATCCTCTAAAAATATCGTTTCCAATCTAAACAAACATAGAAAATAATCTATTAAAGTCAAAATGTAAGTTTAATACTATATGATTATTCATTTTTTCATTTTTGATAGAGAAAAAAGAATACTGGTAAGGATATAATAAATAAAAGAAGATTATTTTCGAAGGATTTTTTCCGTGAAAATGTTTCACTTTAGCTAGTAGCTATCATTTCTTTTCCTGCTTATTAACAATAGATCAGATAGTTCGATAAATAACATGAGAAAATCTGCATCATATCTAAAAATGAATACGATGAATTAATTTGTTTTCGACAGTTGTAGCTTATTTTTGTTTTTATACATCAAAAATAACATGAAACAAAGCATTTTTATCAATAACTCTTTGTAAAAGATCATGTGATTGGTAAAAATAATAAATAGATTGCATTTGATTGTATGTATATTTTATGTTACAATAGTTTTAACTAACAAAATAAGCGCATCTAAATACAATTTTGTTAATAAATCTAATTATATAGATTAGAAGTAATTCTTAATAGTAAACTTCTTTATATCAATCCTATTAACATAAAAGAATACACTGTTCAATTTTTCACCCATATATACTTTAAACAGACAGAAAATGTATCTCTTCATTTTAGATAGGATGATAATAGTAATAAAAAACATATTATTGTTAAAAATAATTAAATTTGATTAAATATCAGAATATCAAAGATATACAATGTTATATTATGGTTCTTTTACATATACCTCGAATATTTATTTCATTCTTTTTTCTATTTATCTATTTGTGAAGTTGACATCTTTAGAATATCATCTCCCTTTTTACATCTCTTTTCTCTTGTTTAATTTTTGATTTTCCTCTTTCTATTTTTTGTTCTTGTTATACATATATTTATATACACACATTTTTATAAATAAAATATACAAGAGAAAACGAAAGTTAAACAATATTACATATTTCGCTAACATGCAATTTTTAATTAGTATTGATTGACAATGCATCATAGTGAATGAATTAATTAACTTATGGTATTTTGAATAAGAAGCGAATAACTACTACAAAAAACCTTGTACTGAACTAGTCAATAACAAATCATCTGATTTAATCTTTCAGTTTATTTTTTCAAAACATTGTTAGGAATGATTTATTTTTAGTTTAAAGCTAACAAAGACAATAACAATAAATAGAAATTTATAAATTAATACTTAACAACATTTACGTATGTGAACAAAGGTTGTTAATTATTAATTACAAAAATTTCTTTTTATTGATATTGTCTTTGTTAGTTTTGAACTAAAAAGTCATTTCTAATGATGTTTTTAAAAAGAAACGAAAGGTTAAATGAAATAATTTATCATTGACTATTTTAGTACAATGCTATTTGTGACAGTTGTTTGCTGCTCATTCAAACTTCTTCTACTTACTGTTAATAATGAAAACTTCATGACTTAAGGTAGTTCCATCCATTAAAAAAAGCTTCATTCATGCATAGTATACATGTTATTATGATTTTGTACATGTTGAAAGATAACTAATAATTGTTCATGAACTTTATTTTTGTTCTAAGTACTATGATATTCTCATGTTTTTATATCTTTTGACAAATACTTATTATTAAAACGTCACTATCATTGGTGATGATAATTATTGAATTGTTTACTAACTGTCAAATAATTGTCTCTGACATTTACGATTGTATCATGACCACCTGATTATTTCATACAGAAATGTTCTAAAAGATAAAAAAATTTATGAACTAGCAAATTTATGATATAGAAGAAACAAAAATCAATATAGCAAGATATACACACAAAAGATGAGGATACCATCATCATATATACTTATGGATTAACAACAATATGAGAGAGATAAGATTTAACAAGGTTTCATTGAAACACATATAAATGTAGATATATCGGGCCTATCATTATTTTTATTTAAATTTTTAAAATATAGACAGTTATATGACATATAAAAGTCAAAATTACACAATTTGAAAGACAAACAAAATTGGTAATTAACACAGTTTATTAAGATATTCAAAAGATTCTTCCCAATATATACCGATAGTAAGAATTAAATTCTAAATATCAATATTCACATGACATGAAGAACAGAACAGTCTTCAGTATATAAAAATAAAGTCAATATAATTTATCAAAATTCTTTATAGAAAATATTATAAAATAAAATTATTATTTATTTATTTTGTTTTTCAATATTTGAATTAGGTCAATGAACTTCGACTATTTGCGATACATATTGAATTATTGAGTGTCGATTCCTCCTGACGCTTTTGATCTGCTTGTCGTTCTGCTTCTTGCTTTATCATTATTTGTTGAATATTTGTTGGTATTCCAGAATTAAGACTAAATGCAAATGGTAATAATGCTTTTGACATGTTACCGAAATCAACCATTATTTTGATAAATATTGCATTATCTCTGACGTATGGATTACCATCTTGTTGTATGACAGATAATGAACAAAATTTTGGAATACCACTACCAATATTCATTTCTGATCGTGGTCTTTGGAAACTTCTTGATCTAATATCTGGTTGAAAAGAATCAATAATATGGCGTAGTTGAGGAGTTTGATCATACAAACAAAATGAAACTTTATAATTAAATGGAAATTTCAATATAGCATCATTTGGACCACACATAAGCACAAAAAACAGTGACATATGTGTGCGTTGAGCACGACCATTACCATTTAGATAAAGCCGGGCTCGCATCTTATAACCAACTGAAGATGAATAGAATGGAGGAGAATAAATTGATGTTTGTCTTCCAGATTGAGCATTCACTAAAAATTAAATTAAATCAATACTAATAAATATTAAAATATTTAACTATTAAATGTTATAAGTGAATAATCTTTATCATAAATCGATTGATTAATCATGAA
>JAJEKB010008052.1:0-10570 GCA_022393335.1 Macrotrachela quadricornifera | reverse complement strand
TTAATATCTTCCACTGTGACAATGCAATCAACTCATTTTTTCGTTTCTCCTTATATTCGCCTGTTTTTATGAACTATTCTAGTAGATAGCAGTTGAGGACCTATAGACATCACCTTCAGGTTTTTTTCTGCTCTGATATAATACCAAACTACTCCTCTGAGGACAGACTTACAAATACAATTAATTTCGAGATTAAGACACTAACTGCAATCAAAGAAATTGTTTCTGCACTATCTTTGAAATGTGGCACGGTCTCTCCATATTTAGGTCAGTTTGAAATGAATATTAAGAGACTTATACTTTGAAACAGTCTAAGTTTTTTATGACTTCAAGTGATGAACATCAGTTATTGCCCTCTTGTGATGGCACCTTCATTTTGTCATAATAAGCACACTTTCAAGTGCTCTGTAAACTAATTATTTGCTCGTTGGAATTACTTAGGAGAACGACGGTTAACCGTTGGGCGAGTTGTTCACCTCGGCTCTTTTGTGAAACACGATCTAAAAGATATGTTGAAATATAAGGGTAGAAATTTCGGCCCAATGAATATTCGATCTGAACTATATGCCTAAGTCTACTATCCAGAAGACTTTCGGTGCGGATCTAGAGCCCGTTAGGTTCAAAGACTTTGGGTCCGGACCTGAACTACACTTTTAATGCTTTGAATGAAATTTTTTCATCTGACTCTGATAACCGCGTGGTGAATACAAAATGTTGCGTTTCTATTATTTATAAATAAATTAAAGATTGCTTTTTGCGTAAAAAGCATGTACATCAAATATCTTTTTGAATCCGAACCCAGTGAAAAGTAAATTTCCAGATCCAGATCTCAGCGGATTCTATCTAGTTACAAGTTTATCTCATTAATTCCAATCAAAGGTGGTATTTCTACGAATAGTTGGTACACTGCGTAGTGTTAAACAATCTGTTTTGACCTCTATTTGAAATAGTGTAGTCTTTTGCAATAATTATTACTTCTCTGAAAAGTGTACCAACGAAAAAAGCGTAGTACTCAATAAGATACACATAGCCCTGGCTTACAAGGAAATCTCTTAAAGTGCTAATTCACAGATTTGAAAAGGAAATCTATCAGGCGACAGAGCTCGGCAAGCTGGTCACAGTGGTGATAGGCGTTTTTTTCATAGGAATCTCTTATGAAATTACCAGGTCATACATACATTATAGAACATAGGAATACACTAAGTAGTTTATTAGGAAAAGATGCACGAGACAATCATGCTTTTATTAGTGGAAGTAATAACTGTTGAAAAAATCTTGAAAACAAAGGATTTCCTGACAATGGCTACAGCAAATAAATAGATAACTATCACAGTTCATTATCGCTCATTGGTCTGGCTTAAAATTGGAACAAACTTTGTTCAAATTCAAAAATGATTGGTATTTTGGTTGAAAGTAACCACAGGCTGACCATGAATATGAAATCATTGGAATAAAAACATCCGCACTAAGTTGATTGTGAACCTGTGATTGAAACTTTATAATGGAATTTCGGGTTGTCAAATCAATATTCACATCAACTATTGAAACGTGATGATAAATTCGGTGTACCAAGTTTTTTCATTGACGAAAGAAATATTGATTACTAGGTTGTCTCGTTGATGTGACTTTTGATGGAATTTCTATCAATTTGCAAGATTGTCCTTTCGTCAAATTTTCTTCGCATAGAGCAATATTTGTTTGAATCGACCATTGATCAACTAACAGAAGAAATCGATTGCTCGTTACGTCCTCAATAACTTCGCACATCCAATACTCAATCTAGACTTTGTCTAGTTTACCGGATTTACTGCAGGTTGAGATTATATTTGGAGCAGAAAAGACGTCTTTGGTTACAGAAAACCGAACTGTAGGTTCTCGTAAGCATATAAAAAGGGGACCAACGAATTAACCAGCAGCATTGATGAGAGGCATTGCGGTATAGGAATACGTAGTGGCACTGGATAATTTGACAGTAACGAATATTGATCTCTCATTTTGAAAAGATAATGTACGATTTGATGCGAGTTTGTAGTGAAAACTGGTTTGATCAACATTTAGAACAGACTCAAGTTTATATTTATGCAAGATCGCTTTGATCTCATTAACGAACTCTTCTCCGACTTGGATAATATCTTCCTTATGAAAAACTTAATGTTAACAAGAAATCTTTCAATACGAACGTAAGTGACGTTAGCCAAAGGTTCGAGTAAAATTAGCTGGTGATACTTTGTTATCTCTACATAGTGTGCTTGACTTTCACCAGCCTATCTCTCATTTGCTGCTTTACTTAATTTTATTGATTATATCGTATGATTCAGTATATTATCATAAGTTTTCATCCGTGATCACAGTGAAAAATATGTTACCTTCTATCATATGTTTAACATATTTCATCTTACTGTATAGTTGATAGCCAGTAAACAGTTAATTTCAATCTTCCTTCAAAAACTTGATGTGTCTATTGGAATAAAGAATATATGTCTTATTTTATTTATTTGAAAGTTTTAACTAGAAAACAACGACAAGGTGATTATAATTGATCAAATTTCTTCAATCAAAGTTGGTCAATTATATGCAGCAAAAAGCATAACATGGTATTTGTAAGGACAAACTTTATATTTAAAATTCTGTTTTATTAAGATAATACATACAACTTTCACAAAAATCAAGACAAATTGATTTTAATGGATTAAATTCTTTTTAATCATTTGAATTGATGACATGGAATAAAAAACAGAAAACTGTTTGTGTAGGGAAAAAATTGTATATACAGAATTCAGGGTTTTATCATGATACATATAACTTTCAAAAAAGTCATGGCCAACTGATTTTAAGTGATTATATGTCTTTTGAGGGTGAGAAATTTGGTTTTGTGATAAAATTCTTTTCCTTAAAAAAATTTAATTCATAGAAAAATTAATAGTCACAAATATTAGCGGTATACAAGTATAGGACCATAAAAGTGTAGAGGCATATATCTCTATACATCTCTATCACTATAATGCTATATCTCTGTACGTCTATAGTGCTATATTCCTATACCAGTATGGCTCTATGCCTTAATTGAACTCAGAATTTTACTATAATACATACAGCTGCTTACAAAAATAAATTGGAACCATTGTTCCTCATATATCATCATCTATACAAGTGCTCTTCAAACTGTTTTATATACTGCTAGATAGCCCGCGACAAGTACTATACAATAGTATAAAATCATATTTTACTTATTTATTTGTAAGAGAGATTTTATACAGATGTCTCATTTTCAAGGACATAGCGGAATTTTTTGTCATGAATATTTCAACGTTTTTTGATTTTTTCATTTAAAAAATGTTTGAGTTCTTCAGGTTTTTTTAAATTTCTTCTGTAAATCGTGTGTTGGTATAGTTGCAAAAAGAATTGACACATTTTGTTATACAATATTTCCTCAAACAAGAGCTCTTTCACATGTTTCGCGTAGGAATTGATAACCTGCAACGAGTAACGTCAAATAACATAATTCAATATTTTATTCGTTCGCCTTTACCATCGATAAGAGACAAACATCTTTTTTTACATAGACAACACACAATTTTCCACAACATTAATATCAATATTTCCGAATTCTTCAGCTAAACATAGCTCAAGTTCATCAGTATTTATTGGTTTTCTTTTTTCTATGTTGCGTTTCACGATCAACCATATACTTTCGATAGGATTTGCATCAGGAATATTCAATGATCAGTCTAATAATCGTGATACATTCTCATCGATAAATTGTCGACAAATATTACTCTTGTATTTGGGGTCATTGTCCTGCTGTACACGCCACTTTGGACCAAACCGGTCTAAAAACGAAAGAATACACAAATAGCGCTACGTTATTTTCTTTCATTACTCACGTGCAGCCGCTGGAAGAAAATAATCTTCAAGAATAGAAACATAATATGGACCATCAAGATTGTATCGAAACGTGTGACAGATTAATACGCTTTTCATCCTGATTGCACCCCAAAAATGAGTCTTCTAACAATTTTTTGAGTAAAAGTTTAAATTCTTTCTTAGGATTTTTCATCCATCGATGAATTATATTATTGAAATTATCATTTTTATGCTTTTTAGTCCATTGTACACGTTGTTCTTTTTCATCCGATGGTAAAATATAAGTAGACTCAGGCAAAACATTTTTATAACCATATTTGTGAAAGTAACGATTAATTGTTGATGTAAATACTGATTTGTGGTGCATTGTCGATAATTTTTCTTTCATTTCGTTAAGAGTTACAAAATTGAAAAATGATGATTTTTTAAGTTATTCATCGATGCCATAATTGAATAAATATTTATCGAAAAGGAAAGAATCACACTTCTATAGATACAATGTGTAGTGTATGCATTGAGGGTTTAGCCCTCAAAAGATGACTTTTGTAGTTACTTATAATGGTAGAGAAAAAGACATTAAGAAAATTTTTTTTTCGAATTTTTTTTTGCAAACAGCTGTATTTTTATCTGGTTTAAACAACTTATTTCATTTTTAATCGATTCTAATTATAATAGGCAAACAACGAGTAACTATCAATTATTACGATATCTCGAAATCTAGCATATGTACTAAAAGGTGGTCTAATATTATAGTTATCTTTTGCTGAATAGAGTTGCTTCGAAAAAAAGTAAATAAAGTTATGTTTGCATGTGTGTGTCGGGATTAAAGGTTAGTGGTAAAGAGTCACATACTCAGGGCAATCCAAAAAGTTGTACTCCAGGTACCTTCTTTTCGTATAATAGTTTTGTTGAACATTTCTTCCTTTATAAGGCAATAGAAAAAACGAAGCTCTATTTTTCTATTCTCTTTGATCATTGTTCAACTAGTATCATAATACTAAAATTTCGATAAGAGCTATGATTTGTGTAAAGTTTAAATGTTAGTTGAGGTAGATTAAATTGCCACACCTCACATATCAGTTTTCAATGACTTAATAGGTTGTATTAAAAGAACAAAATACATTTAGAGACATAGGATCGCTTATTTTAATCATCTGCTGCTTGTTTACAAAAAACAAAAAGAAAATTATGCGCAGCCAATTTTTGAAGTTCGAAAAATTGATTGCACTGAACTTTGCTTCTTTTGAAAAGCAAAAGTACACAATTGAAACAAAGTTTGCAATGTAGGCTGCTAAGCGTTTCACGCTGCATCTTATGGTATATTTTTGTTTTTACTTACTAAAGTATATAAAATGATAAAAAGATGCAAAGATAAGCTTTACTATGTAAATTGGAGGGTTTTTCGCATTGCATTTCATGATATACACTGTTTTTAATAAAACATATTTAGAGGTTAAAATATGAAATGTGCAATACATCCATTTATTCTAGGTCATCCGATGGCTTAAAAATATAGTTTGACCTGCCGGTGCGCCACATCACTGAGAAAGAGTTAATTAGAAAGAAATCTATTAAAATAATCAAACATAAGACTTGAAAGAGAGTAGTGTAATTCAGCTGCTATCTATTTGACTGGATGCTTAATCTCAATATCAACCAAGAAATGTATGAATGCACAACGACAGATATAAATGTACTATTGTCAATACTATCTGTAGGAGAGAGCTATTGTTCGCAGTTTTACTTGATAATATACATTATGTTTTCTTCTCTCGAATAGTACAGTACATGCGATTCGTACTTTTTTATTCTTTCTGGTCATTTTTTTTGCACACTGATATTATTATTTAGCATGTGCTGTTAAATCGATGAATCGAGAAACACAATTATATAATCTGTAAATAAATAACGAAGAAAATAGAATGAGATTGATAAAGTTGGTAATAGATTAGTATTGAGGGTTCATGAATACTCCTTGTAGTACCTACGACTTGGGCTCAAGTAATTGAAAAAACAAAGTTACTCTAGTCCTAATGAGATATGTAATGTAATACTATTGGAATGATTATCAACTACAGTGTGAATCAAGTTCACGCTTGTTGTAAACAATAAAGACCTATAAATGTCTGAACTTTTCTGTAAATTTCAAAGCATTGTAAATTACCATCGCTAATGAAAGTCTGCGTACTGTTCCCCATATTTTTGCTGTATTCTGCAAATTACTTCACTTCAACGCAAAGTTCCCTAATATGATGCGGAGCGATTCATTTGATGGCAAACATTCATATTTCTTACGAAACATCTTCGGCAGACAAATATTAAAATAAAATGTAAAAATAACTGTCTATACATATAGATTTCGATATATTTTCTAGGGAAGAAACTATACTAAATGATACTTTCCATTTTGATCCATTTATTCGATTATGTGGTCGTAATAGTACGAAGTGGGAAATAAATACGAAAAAGGCAACTCTTGCGAAAACATTCGTATTCACAGTTCATTTTTGGAACTTCTTTTCATACACAATACAAGTTCACATAGAAGAGAGTAAGAGTGAAATGAACACAAAAGAACAACATAGAGTAAATAGGAAGAAAACCATGAGAAGAAAGAGAAAAATTAGTACAGTTTTGATTGCTCATTCTGGAATAGATTTTATGATGTATACATCAATTCCATTTAATTGATCCTGTCCATAATTTATTAATTATAAATCATATATATTCGATCACATGAGCGAATAGTTGACTGACGATGTGCAATAGTGAGAACTGTTCGAGTGGGTTCTTCGATTATGGCACGTTCAAGTGCTTGTTGTACAATCTACAAATAAGTTCAAGTTAGATTAATAAAGAATGATGAGACTGACATGTTCGTTATAAGAATCCAAAGCACTTGTAGCTTCATCTAACATAAGTACTTTTGGCTTACGAAAAAGAGCACGAGCTATGGCAATACGTTGTTTTTGACCACCTGACAATTGATCACCTTTATTACCAACTCGAGTATCGTATCCCTAATTTTATTAAATAAAAAAGAAACATAAAATATTCTTTATCAACTAACCTGAGGTAATTGTTGGATAAACTCATGAATATTAGCTTTAATCGTTGCTTCTATGATATCTTTAAAATATGGATTCTCTTTTCCATAAGAAATGTTTTCAGCTATTGTTAAATTGAATAAAATCGGTTCTTGACTAACAAGACCAAGACAAGAACGAAGCCAATGAATGTTTAGTTTTCGAATATCAACACCATCGAGACACTATAATTTTCTTTTTTATTATTTAAGAAAACAAAACAACAAAAATAACTTACTATTTGACCATCTGTAACATCATAGAATCGTTCTAATAGCTGAATTATTGTGGATTTACCACATCCAGATGCACCTGACAGTTATACATTGATTGTTCATTACAAAAGAGATACAAAAAACTGAAACATACCTACAAGAGCCACATGTTCACCTATTTGAAAATAAAATCAGATAAAGATCTACTTGTACATCAGTTCTACTCACCAGGCTTAATAGATAATTGAAAATTGTTGAGAATGGTATGTGAAATTGATCGAGATGGATATGAATATTTCACACGATCAAATTCAATTTCACCACGAAAGTTTTTCTAAGTAGATTGTTTAGTGTCGAATAAAAGTGTAGTAAAAATAGACTTACTAGAATTTCACCTTCATCTGAACCATTGTCAATACTTTTTGTTCGATCAAATAAGTCAAAGAAACATTGTGCTGCTTTTATTGAAACACCTATATCTTCCGTCCTACATATAGATTAATCACTCTAGATAAAAAATTAAATTCATTTAAATTACAAACATGGTTGCGATAGTTTGAAGAAAAGGATTCATAAAGGCTGCAAAGGCAAATACCCTAAATCAATAATACAGTTTGTAACGTGTTCTCTAGAGATCATTCATTTATCAAATTACATTACTGTATTGTGTGTTTTCAATTGATTTTGTTCCATAAGAAGTAGAGCACACCAGTACAGAGCGGCCATGATAAATCCATATGAACTCCAATAGATACTATCGAAAATAGCGGATATTATCGATGCATATCGATGAATACTGTTCAAGAGAAAAAATATCAACAGAAATATAAGAAATACTTCGATGAGACGAACACATAAGATTGATGAATCAACTCAGAGTATCTTTGTAAAATTATCTTCTCAGCTGATAACTGTTTCACTGTGCGCATATTGTGAAGTACTTCGACAGCAAGCTAACAAAAACAGTATTGTTGAAAGCATATTGAAAGTTTATAGGAGAACTTTTCAGTAATAATATAGTCTTACCGAACCTGCTTGAGCAAGTTTTGAATCAGATCGTTCAGAAATTTTTGATATGAAACGTATATTTACATAAGCAATAACAAGAATTATTATCATAAAGAAGAGCAAAATCAATGTTAATTGATGACTAATTAAAAAGCCAAGTGTAAGACCAACTGGACACATCGCTAAAATTTCACAAACGATACCTAATCGGTTGCCAGTGATTGTTTGAATAGATAAGGCATCAGATGAAAGACGAGTACAAAGAGCACCTGAATCATTTTCTGGTAGATCGAAATAAGCAACTTCTTGTCGGAGTAAACAAGAAAAAGCTTTTGAACGAATACGTTGTGTTAATCGAGAACCCGATAAAGAAAAAGCCGTAAACTAAAGACAAAATCATAGAAAAAACCTGGAAATATCATTATTCGATTTCTTTTACCTGAATTGAACAAACTATTACTACAACAATGGCCAATAATAAGAATGAAAAACTTGAAGTTATGACACGATGTTTTCGATCAGTATATGTACAACTATTAAATGCCTAAAAACCACGCAATTTTTCTTGTTTAAAATATTTTTAATGAAGATTAAAACTTACATTAATCATCTTTGGAAGTAGAGCCGTAGAAATGATTTGCAATGCTCCAGCAATCGTACTCATTAGAATTCCAATCAGATTAATAACACACTCAGGACGATTGAAAGATAGAAGTCTCAAGAATATGTTCTGTTGATTTAGCAATGATATTTTATCATTCTGACTCTCACTGAACACACAAGATTGTTCATCTGTACAAATAAAATATATAGACAACCATTCATAGAAATCTAAAACCTCACTTTTCAGTAATTCATCATTTTCACAATTAATTCTTATTTTATTCATTCTTTCGTCCTCAAATTCTTCAATTTGCTGATCATTGATCATTTGTTTATATTTTCCTTCTTGTTTAGCCATCAATGTTGAATGTGTTCCTTGTTCAATAACACTTCCATTATCTAGGACATATATATGATCTGCCTTTTCAATTGTTTTTAAACGATGAGTAATAATAATAGTCGTTCGATCTAAAAATTTTTAAAGAATACATAAGTGAATCTTATAAACAAACACACTTTTTGATGCTCGATCGAGTGCTTCTTGAACAATTTTCTCATTATTTAAATCAAGTGCACTTGTTGCTTCATCTAACAAAAGTAAAGTCGGCTGTTTAATAAGAACACGAGCTAATGCTACACGTTGTTTTTCACCACCACTTAATTGGATTCCACGTTCTCCAACAAGTGTCAAATATTTCTAAAAAATTTATCAAAATTCAAAAGAATATCCATATTTATTACGAACATCAGGTAATCGCATGATAAAATCATGTGCATTAGCTAGTCGTGCTGCATCTTCAATTTCAGCTTGACTTGCATTTGCTCGACCACAACGAATGTTTTCATAGATACTCGTATTAAATAAAATCTTTTAAATAATTAATCTTATAAAATAAATAAAAAAACAATACAACATACAGGTTCTTGACTAACGACTCCAATATTTCTTCGAAGCTCTCTAACATTGTAATCAGTGATTGATCGACCATTGATCGTTATCAGACCTGATGATGGTTCATAATAACGAAGTAAAAGTGAAAAACATGTACTTTTCCCTAATCAGCATAAAAATAAATACATAATTTTATACTTATGCTATTAATATCAAGAAGTTCCACTTTCTTTTGAAAATGACTTACCACAACCACTTGCACCCACTAAAGCCGTTGTTTCACCAAAGGGAATTATCAATTTAAGATCATTTAGCACAGATTGATCTTTTCGAGTTGGATACATAAAATTAACATTATCAAATTCAATATCACCATTTAAATCAATAGAACATTTTTCTGTTTCAACTACATTCCATATTTCTTCTTCATTTATATCAATATTTTTTCTCTAAATAGAAGAAACAGATGAATATCATGTTGTTTCCGAAAAACAATTTTTTTACTTGATCTATCAGATCAAATACTGGTGTTGCTGAACCAAGAGCTTCTGAAATCGATTGAAAACAATTACTCACATAGGTTATATAAAACATGCCTTGTGTAAAAACGATTATTATCTATTCAAATATATATATATATAGAAAACAAATGACAATAAACTTACCACAATAATATTACTAATATTCATTTTTTCATATTCATGACCATACATAAAGAAGACAGAAATGAAACCAATAAAATAAGTTATGTAAATGATAAAAAAACACCAACTAATAAAAAGACCGAACCAAAATCCTTTTCGTATACTAATCCATTGAGTTGTATGTAATTCTCTTTCATATCTAAGAATAAAATTTCTATCGTATGCTGAATACAGATATTATTGTTTACCGTTTTTTTT
>JAJEKB010008049.1:0-23711 GCA_022393335.1 Macrotrachela quadricornifera | reverse complement strand
AGAGATATAGAGCACGTTTATTGTACAGGTCTAAGAATTGTATACGGCCTTTGGGGGTGGGATGATTTTACGACTTTGAGTATCACTAGGGAGAGAGCGCTTCTTGACTATTTATATGACTATTGGATGAGATTTAAAGAACACCTTAATGTATCCCCGGAAGCGTCTGCATACAGAGAAACTTGGGAAGCGTATCTCATTGCGACATCACCAGAGAGAATTCGTTCTTACTTTAAATCTATGGGATTTCGAAAGAATAGTGTATTCCCCAATCGTTTGGCACGGCAAGCTCATCATACGAATCTAGATCTTTTCTCTTTCTTATGCGATCACGGACCACAGAAAGATATATTTTGTTCTTCTTCTCTTTTTATTAAAGACTTTGTACACAAATATCTATATCCACCGTGAAATATGTAATATATGTGATGCTTGATTTCTTTTTTCTTGTATTTTTCACTGTATTGATGTTTTTCCTTCTTTCTTTCTTCTTTTCTCATTATTATTTCCTTCACTAATTGATGCGTTCAGGAGGAGTGACTCCATTATCTGTATATCGAGCTCTATACTTTGACTCTTGTGTGTCTATACAGATTTTTCATCTTGTTAACCCCTTGTGGGAACAATAAACTTATTCAATATCAAAAAAAAAAGACAAAATTTTTCTCAAATGACTAACGAGTATGACTGATCGAAGAAAAAATGTCATGAGTAGGTAATTACATATTTATTTCACTTGTATATATAAAAAGGTATACATTTCTTTCTATAGAATATGAACAGTGAAGGAATGTCAGACTATAATCCACCAGAAAAGAAATTCAAATCATCAATTGATATTTTACCAAATGAAATATTCCTTCATATATTTGATTATTTAACATCAAATGATATAATTTATTCATTTATTAATTGTAATCAACGGTTACAAAATTTAATACTTACACAAAAATATCATTTAAAAACACCCAGAACAAATCTCAATTTTTGGAATAAAACTCTCCCAATAATTAGTTCACAAATTCAAACATTAATAATCGATAATGATTATTTAACTGTATCATTAGATTTCTTTCCAAATTTAACATCAATTATCATATCTTCACCCTATTCTTTACTTGATGGACAACTAAAATCTATTCTCAATCATCAATGTTTTCAACAATTAAATACATTTAAAATAAAAGATATTGTAACAATTATATCATATAAAAAGGATGTTATAGATGATGAACAAATATTATTCCAAACAATCTTTAATAATAAAAATAAATTACAAGTATTTGAATATCTTCCACAAATAGGATATTCATCCCATCAAAAACTTGATAAATTAAACTTGAACATTCATATTCATTCGTTAACATTAAATTTCATTGATTTTTATCATATGTTCACTATTATTCAAAATACACCAAATTTAATTTATTTAAATATTCAATCCGAAATGCCTTACAAAAAATCTAAACAGCATCAATTGACCGATATTAGTCAGATTAAATTAGAAAAATTATATTTTAAATTTAAACGATACAATGATTGTCAAGGTTCTTATGGTATAATTGATTGTTATAAATTATTTTTGCTATTCAATTATTTTCATCTTCATTAATAACATTATCATTAAATTTATTTGATATAGCTACAATTGGTTTAACTGATATTCTATTCAATGGTATTGAATTAGAAAATAAATTATTAAAATCAATGAATAAATTAAAAAATTTTCATTTTTATGCTCGAATTTATAAATGTAACGATGCTCAAGATATTTTATCAACATTTAAAACATTTCCTTGGTCAATTGGTATTCATCAAAATACTTTTATCTATACTCTTCCATTTCCATTTCATGATTTACAATATTTTCGTCATTTTCAAAATGTTCTATCAAATAATGATGAAATTCTCAAACATCATCATCATCATCGATTATGGTCGAAAGTAACATCAATTAAATTAATTTGTACCGATCAAATTGATTTTAATAATCTATTTCCATTAATAAAATTCAATATGCCAAATTTATTATCGATTATTTTTTGTGGTAAAGAATCTTATAATTTCTCTAATTCTGATGAATTGGAATGTGTTAATATACAATTTGATAATGTTACAACTGTTGCCTTTGAAGATATATCAATGAAACAATTTCAACAAATTTTAATGTTTAGTTTTCCAAATTTACAATGTTTAATATTAAATTGGACAGATTTACCATCGAAAAAAAGTGAATTATATTCATTCCTTATTCAAAAAATTCAACGAATCGAATTTTATGAATCTTCTTTAAATGAAAGTTATGTACAAGAAAAAGATCTTTGGCATTTCTCCAATTTAAAACATTTAAAATTATCTTATTATGGGAGATCTAATCGTAAAGAGTTAATTAATCGATCACCAATAATTGAACATTTATTAAGAGAACTAAAAGAATTAGAAATATTAACCATTTATTCTAAACCTTCTATTTGTTCTTGTTGCTATAGACCTGAGTCAGTTTTTAAACCAATTATGAATGGATTAGATGAAGAGAAAATTAAGACTAATTATGATATCAAATATTCTGGTGATTACATGAGATTTAGAAGAAATATTACATCTTGACTTTTTTTGTTATATTATTATTCCGTTCTTTAAATAAACATGAAAAATTTTGATGTTAAATATTGTAAAACTAATCTTAATTACAATATCAAAAAGAATTGATGATAATTCTATAACTTAGGAAAAATGTATTTACAAATGAGTAAAATCTATTTTAATGAAATCGTATAAAACAAGAGATTTTCGTGAAAGTATTTATTTGAATTAGTTAAAATATGATTTTCATACCCACCTTCTACTAATCACTCTCGAAATCCATGATTTTTTGTGATATTGATCGTCTGATGCCATAACATATTCCACTTTCGCTTACTTAAATTATGAAAATCAATATAAAAAAGCTTTAAATAATCGAAATATGTAAACAATATTCTTTTTCTACTTCGCTTAAAAGTAAATCGATTGATGTAGATATACCCTTTTTTAATACATAACGAATAATAGCAATGGAAATATGCGCAGGATCCAAACAAAAATAAATCCATTATGAAACTATAAGAAGAATGAATAGAAAGTACCATTTAGGACGGTTATTGTCACCTATGGAGAGAAAATGACCCATTACTGATTGGTTTCTTATGATTGAATTACCTTATATTTTTTCCAAATATCAGATGTACCGTCAATAGTTAATATGATGTCACATGAGATTTAAAACGCCTTTGCTATATAACAAAGTATTTAAAATCTGTCGGATTAATTTTGAATGAAAGCTTGTCAGGGGGGAATAAAACTAGCAAAGAAAGGAGTATTAAATAAAATTTGAAAATATAGTTGTTACATGAGATTTGATACTTTCTGTCTCCTATTAACTCTTATATGTCTATAATAAAAAGTTATTAGTCAGTACCCAGATGAAGAGATCCGATGTTATTTTGTCGCATTCGTTATCATATCTTACTCTCGAATTAGTCCACCTGGGTGTATGCCTGATGCAGAAAAGCTCTTTGCTACTATCATTTGATTGAAAATTTACATTTGCACTTCTCGACCTGTCTAAGCGTGACGGAATCACGTTTTTTAAGATTGTGTCTTTCATATGTCAACTTATGTAAGTCGAATAAAGCTGATATTGTTAGAAAGAAACATTAGTAGTTATGCTTTACGTATAACAAAAGTTTCATTAAATTTCGTCTATCCAGAATGTTTTTATAATTGAAATATAGCACGTGACGGAATCAACAAAAATGGACCTTGAACTTGAGTGTTATGTAAAGAGTTAAAATTTTTCGCTCAACTATAGGGAGTATCAAAAAGACGTTAGGGAAGTTAGCGGCAGATTCGAGTAAAACCCCAAAACATTCGCCCACAAAGCTGTGTCAAAAACCACGACCAGTGTGTCTTATAGAGCGTCGAATATACCACAACTCAACATAATTTTGAAATCCATCAAACCAAAATCAAGTACTTAAAAAATCCAAAAACACCATTTTCCAGCTATACTTTACCTAAAAACACGACTATTATGAGGGGATATTCACCCACCAAGTTGTGTCAATAAAAAAAATCGGTGTGTCTAGCACAACTCAATGAGATCTATCAAACCCACACCAATCTATAAATCACATAACGCAGAAACACCAAAAAACAGAACAAAAAGAGTCAAAATCACCAAAATATACCATTCAAATGCCCAGAAATTCGTTGATAAAGCTGTGTCCAAAACAAAAAGCAGTGTGTCATGTAGAACTCGACGAGGTCTATCGATTGGTATATAATTCACTTGGCCTTTATGCGAGAAAATACTCCAAATATCCGAATACCGGTCCCAATCCTCTCGTCCAAACAATAACCTACCTTGAGATTCTATATATTGACTGTGTCAAGTATCAAAGTCAGTGTGTCATATAGAGCTCGACGAGCTCTATTGATTGGTATATAATTCACTTGGCCTATATGCGAGAAAATACTCCAAATATCCGAATACCGGTTCCAATCCTCTCGTCCAAGCAATAACCTACCTCGAGATTCTGTATATTGAGTGTGTCAAGTATCAAAATCAGTGTGTCATATAGAACTCGACGAGCTCTATCGATTGGTAAGTAATTCATTTTGACTTTATGCGAGGGAATATTCTCAATATTCAAATATCGGTCCCAATCATGTCGTCCAAAGAATAACCTACCTTGAGATTGCATATATTGATTGTGTCAAGTATCAAAGTGAGTGTGTCTTATAGAACTCGACGAGCTCTATCGATTGGTATATAACTCGATTGAACTTTGTGCGAGAAAACATTTTCAATAAACAAATGCCAGTCCCAATCCATTGGCCAAAAGAAAAAGGTATTCTGAGATTCCATATATTGATTGTGTCAAGTATCAAAGTCAGTGTGTGTTATGTAACTCGGTGAGCTTTATCGAATGGTATATAATTCAATTAGTTTTGAAGCGATAAAACGTCTCGAACAGTAAAATACGGGTCCTAATAATATGGACTCCAGGATAATCGACTCGAAGGTTCGGTTTGACGATTGTGTCAAATATGAAAGTAATTGTGCCTATTACAACTTAACGAGTTCTATCGAACAGTATATAATCATATTCAGCTCGACCTGATTAAACGCTTTATAGAGGCATAAGCCATACCGATGATGAATATCCAGGGTTTATCCAGGGCACGATTCACTTTTTTGATTGTGGCAACTAAGAAATGAGTGTGTTTGATACACCTCGATAAGCTCTTTCTAATGGGACAAATACCAGGTGTCTGCAGATTCGCTCAGCTCTTTACCGTAGAACCTGAGGGTGAAAGTTCTAATTAGTTTATTGATCTGTGAAATGCGAAAATGGTCATGGTAAAGACACTGTACTTGACCGGTAATTGCTTAGGCATGATTCAGCCTTCTCGTGCAAGATAATCTTTGATCAAGTTTTCTAGAAAAAGTGTACATCTGATAGTAGTAAAAAAGAAAAATAAACATCCATCTTAAGCTCAGATTTCCTAGTATTTATTATTCTCCACCAAGTATTATTGAATCTATTAAAGATGAATATCTCATTAATTAAAACTAAGTAATTATTAACAATTCAGCTGAGACTCAGGTGTTCCATTCTCAAGATTAAATTTGATCAAATTTTTAGAAAAATTAGTAAATAATATCTAATTATTTATTACTTATCCAAAAATTAATCATTTGACAAAATTTATCTCAGATCTACATTTTACACCCTGATGTATGTCTGGTCAAATTTACTCGATGTATTCATTAGTGATAATCAGTTAATAACTAATTAGTCCACAGAGCTAGGAGGAGAGTACATGTATTTGTACTTTGAGAAAAATACTTGTGCTTTTACAAATCAAGTACAAGTACGTTTTTGAAAGTACAAGTTAAATACTTTTACTTGCTGTACTGGTACTCGTCCTAGCTCTGTTAGGCAATACTAATCTCATAGTGAAGCATTCCAGACTCGATTATCCTTCAGTCAAGCTTTATACGTAATGTCAATAATTAAAAATGAATTAATTACTGACGATTTATTCATAAAAACTAATGAAACAAAACAACTTACAAATTCCAATTCCCCAACCCTGATCATTTTTGGTTCACGTTTCTCGCAAAATATTAATAGCAAATAATGGATTTATAATTATGCAGTAATTGGTCAACTATTATTATTCAAGAAAGCTTCCATAAGATCACTGATGGACCCTCAATAGAAAAAGTTGTTTTTAAATAAGAGTTATATAACTTGAACTTCGATGAAAAGTCACGGTGTAACTCGAATTTTAATCATTTTCCAAATTCTACAAAGAAATCTAAAAAAAATTCTGAACAAAAACTCAAAAGTGTTAAATACATTTTTCAAAAACTTTATGAATTTTCTTAAATAATTTTCCTGCACCCACTTTCAACATATATAACTAGTAAACATCGATATTTAAAGATTTTAATTAATCAATCTTCATTCAATCTTTTAAATCCATTTTCAGAGAATAAGAATCTCAAACAAGAATGCCGCTTATACAATCTTCAATGTGTTATCTTTTACCGAAGTGAAAACAGTCCATTAGGAATTCGACAATAGCGCGAAAGAAAACTAATCCTTACTAATCACTCCCAGTGATCAGTTGTTTTCCCTTGTATAGAAGGCATACCCACTTCCGTACTTCATACAATCAATCAGGCAAATATCTCAACGAATTACTCGTAGAACTTCGATATTCTGACGCGTTATTCACTATAAAAATCACTTAACCAAGTCAAAATGAATACAATTTTACACCATTTCATAGAGCTCGCCGAGTTATAACAGAGAGAGCTACTTTTATACTCGACACAAACAACAACGCGAAACTCAGTATGTATTTACACTTGCTTTATAACATCAGAATCCGTATTTAGCTGTTGCATATGTTTTATCATGTCCAAATTAATTGAGTTATAAACCATTCGATAGAATTCGCCGAGTTAAATCAGACACACACTCTCCTACTTGACACAGTACATCAGGCGAATCTCAGAATACAATTAACTTTGAGTACATATCATTGGGATCGGTATTTGTCTGTTGGAGGTGTTTTACTTATTCGAAACTAATTGAATTATATACCATTCGATAGAGCCCACTCAGTTACATAAGACACACACACTTACAAACTTGACACAGTCGCCTGCACGAATCTCAGAATACATTACACTTGTGTTCATATCATTGGGACCGGCATTTGTCTATTGGGAGTGTTTTCTCGAACAAGATTCAATCGAGTTATATACCAATCGATAGAGCTCGTCGAGTTCTATATGACACACTGATTTTGATACTTGACACAGTCAATATATTGAATCTCAGAATACCTTATTCTTTTGGCCAGAGGATTGGCACCAGTATTCGGATATTGGGAGCATTTACCCGCATATAGGCCAAGTGAATTATATACCAATCGATAGAGCTCGCCGAGTTACATAAGACACACTCACTTCCATATTTGACACAAATATTTAAGTGAATGTCATATACTACTGTAGTTCCCTTGATCCCATACCATTGGGATCGATATTTGGATGTTAGAGATGTGTTTTCCCTTCTAGAGTAGTCGAATTATATACCATTCGATAGAGTTCGCCGAGTTACATAAGACACACTCACTTCCATATTTGACACAAATATTTAAGTGAATGTCATATAGTAGTACCCTTGATCCCATATCATTGGGACCGGTATATGAATGCTGGAGATGTTTTTCCGCTTGGAAAGTAGTCGAATTATATACCATTCGATAGAGCTCGCCGAGTTGCATAAGACACAGTGATGTGTTTATTGGACACAGCTCTCTCAACGAATGTCAGGGCGTTTGAATGGTATATTATGGTTATTTTTGGGGTTCTATCGGTTTTTTTATGGTTGTTTTGCGTTATATGATTTTGGATTGTGGTGTGTCTGATAGAACTCGATGAGTTGTGCTAGACACACTCAGTTTGTTTTTGGACACAGCTTCATGGGTGAATATTCGCTGATAATAATCGTGTTTGTAGCTAAAATATACCTTGAAAATAATGTATTTGAATTTTTTTACGGTTTCATTTTAAGTATTTGGGGTTTCAAATTATGTTGAATTGTGGTATATTCGATGCTCTATAAGACACACTGGTCGTTGTTTTTGACACAGCTTTGTGGGCGAATGTTTCCTTGTTTTAGTCGAATCTGCCGCTAACTTCCCCAACGTTCAAAAAGCTTTCTGTAAGAAAGTTATAGCTTAGATGACAAGCTATCTGAGGAAAAAAAAATGTTTTAGAAATTCTGAAATTTAACATCATATGGCTGCAAATGCGTCGTGACGGAATCACCTTTTTTGTGACGGAATCACGTTTTCTAATGTTTTCTAACGTCTGGTGTTCGATTATTAAAAAGCTATTGACACGAGTTTGATTATGGTATGTGCTTGGGACAACGTTATTAGAAGTACACAGAAAACTCAGTTCATATCGGTCACACCGTTGCAGTGCTAGATCAATTTTTCCGAAAAAAAACCGCCCAGAAAGGTGGACCGTTACGTGGACAGGTCGTTCTAACATATTTGTTAAAATCGTATATTAAATAGTATGTTATTTTCAGTTGAAATAAAATTGAAACTATTGATGAATTTAACGTTTTTATTACTACTAAATAATGTGACATTAATGATATTGATGAACTTTAGAAAGATTCTTGCTGCCTACTATTGAAATACGCAATTGTTGATATGAAAAACTAATGTAAATAGATCATAATGTTCCTGTATACCCAAATTTTGAGTACCGTAAAAGTCGAATATCTCTCTTTAGAGACGCCATGAGCAGCTAATATTTTAATCTTGTTAGTTTGACGAGGAGACCTTTCATTTGAAATAAATATATGTCACTTTTTCGCTCAACAATACACACACCTCCATTGTAAGAGAAGTAAGTTTCTCATTACAAAATAGATGAAATCCAAGATAGTTACAATCATCTTTTTTTATCTTCTCATACAGAAAGAAATAAAACAAAATTAACAATATCGACGATTCCAAACAACCCAGGTCTATCAAAACGGGATCTTTACGATAGTATACCGGATCGATTCGGAGCATATTCGGTCCGTTTTAATCCGTATTTCCTGGCACAGAAATACGCACCGTATTTGGTCGTTTTCTCTCCGTTTACAGATAAAATTCGAATTTTAAGGTAGGATTTTAGTATGATCATACTATGAAATTGTGCCAGATCTTCTATAATCCATGCAAGATTTTATTAGAACTTAAAATATAGTTTTTCATCGATCTCACCGCTCTGTTCTAATCTGTGATATTTCCCTTTCCTAATCAGCCGTTCTTCATAATTATCTTTGATTTTCCATCATTTTTTATCAAACACCACCACACTTGTGTACCTGATTCATACTTACCATAACAACGATATTAGCAAAATCATATTTAAATAAAAACAATAAAAATTTAATGTATAAAATTTCTTCTTATATATACCACGATAATATTAAAATATCTAAATAAAAATAAAATAAAAAATATTTTATGTGCTAAACTTCTAGTTGCCTATTCGCCGGTAAAACTAAAATATCTAAAAAGAAAACAAACTTCGTATATAAAGTTCTGTTTATCTATTTGAGAATATTATTATAATATCTAAATAAAAAAAAAGAATTTAACACGTAAACTTGATATTTTGTTTGTTCACGATAATTTTTAAATATCTGAATCTAAAGATAATAAAAATTATACATATTAATTGTTTAATGCAATCGACAATAATGTGAAATTCTCTATACGAAAAGTAAGATAGCAGACTAAGTTCATGTCTATATGCCTGTTACCTTTATTGAGCTATGTTGACGAAGAAAAACTTTAGCTGCGCATGGTTAAGTATAACTTTGCAAGATTCTGATCATCAAATTTTATTCAAATCTTATTATAAGATACATTCAAAACGACACTTAAACGGTGTTTCATTATGGTGCATGTTAAACGGCCTGTAATGCATCCGTACATATGTAATCAACCGATATTCGTAAGTGAAAAATATATCGAAAGATGTGTCGTGAGTAAAGCTACAACATATAAAAAATTCAGCCTGGGATCTCTTGCTCTGATAATAAAATCGTGCATAACACTAAAATTTGATCACCACAACTACATTCTTTTTTTTCAAATTGGATCTATTTCTCGTAAAAAAAAAACTCTCATCCAGATATTAATATAATAAGCTTATTTTGTATCTTTATTTTGATACTAATAAACAACTCGCAAACATTTTATTTTTATTTTTCGAGTAACATAAAAAAAAGAAAATTTCTTCATTTAATCTTCATAGTTGAAAATAAATTTTCATCAAACCAATGAGAATATAAAAATCATGTTGTTCTTCTTCAAATAACTATTAAATCGTAATAAGAATATATCTTCTACTATGGATGATGAGTTTAATATGTTCATTGAATAAGTGATACATCAACATATGCAGTATTCTAGTCGTTATTGCTAATCATATGGCCGGTTCAGCAATTAACGAATTAGTAGATTATGAAAATATTTTTAAAAAAACATAATTTTCTTATTTTATAGGTTCTAGTTGGTCATAAAGAATTAGTCGGAGAAATAATTCGTTTAGAGAATGATTTAGCAACAATTCAAGTTTATGAAGAAACGTGTATGAAAAAAAAACAGAAATTTATTAAATAAAATAAACATAATTATTATTTATTTAGCCGGTGTTACCGTTGGTGATCCTGTTTTACGAACAGATAAACTATTATCTGTTGAACTTGGTCCTGGAATTATGACATGTATTTTATATAGAAGAAGATAGCCAAGTCTATTTTTTGCTCTGGAACTCGAGCTATGACCATGTTTTTTTGACCCAGTAACAGACAGACATTGAACATTATTATATAGATTACTTTTTTTTTTTTGCTTTGAAAAGGTATTCAGTGACCTCTTGAAGTTATTTATGATAATAGAAAGAGTATTTCCATTCCACGTGGTATTAATGTACCTGCATTGAATCGTTCGACATTATGGCATTTCAGTCCAGATAATCGTATATTTGATACATTAAAATTTTTTTTCTTATTCAAGAGCGTTTCAAAATGCAGGACATGACGTTATTCTTTTATTAGATACGTTTATTTTTCTTATAAATCTAGGCACGCAAGTCTAAAAACAAAAATCCCTATTTTTAGGATGTTTTTCAGTCCTTTAATTTGTCAATGATCTTATTCGCATAAAAATTAAAAGATTAGGAAAAAAGAAGAACAACATCATGCCTTGCATCTTGACACGTTCTTGAACAACAAAAAATTTAATATATCAAATTATTTTAAATACAAAATCATCTATTTCTCATCATAGTTTCTCCACTATATCCCCAAAATTTCAGCTAATTTGGATAATTCTAAGTCAGAAATCGATTTTCGAAGGGGAATGGGGGATGTTCATTTTAAATATAGATTATCTCGTAGGTTGGTAGTCATATAATTGGTGGTGATATATTTGGTTTAATACCAGAAACCAGAATGATTAAACATCAATTGCAGCTCGTGAAGCTTCAATTTATACTGGTTCAATATTAGATAATAATGATGATGAAAAATATTTTGTATTTTTATTTAAAGGTATAACTTTATCGAAATATTTTCGTGATATGGGTTATAATGTTCTTATGATGGCTGATTCAACATCACATTGGGCTGAAACTTTACGTGAAATATCTGCTGGTTAGTTAGTTATTATTTTTAATAATATAATATAAATTTTTTGTGTTTTTTTTTTCGTTATTAGATTCGGGTTATCCGGCTTGTTTAGGTACTCGTTTAGCTTCATTTTATGAACGTGCTGGTCATGTTCGATGTTTGGGTAATCCAGAACGTGAAGATTCTGTTAGTATTTTTGGAGCGTAAATATATAAATATTTAATTATGTGTGATTTTCAGAAAAAAAACTAACATGGAATGATATTCGAAATAATCTTGGAGATATTCTTCATCAATTAAGTTGTATGAAATTTAAAGTAAAATTAATTTTCTTTCATTTTTTTTTATTTCGAATTTAATTTTATTTAGGATCCAACAAGAAATAGTGAAGAAAAGATTAAACATGATCTTGAAGAATTAAATGAATGTATGCAAGCAGCATTTAGAGATATGGAAGAAAATTAATTTATATTTCTTTTTTCTTTAATTTAATTGTAATCATAACCTTGTAGAATCGATTCGATTTTATTTAATACTATTTGAATGTTCACTGTCTTGTATGTTTGGTCGAAATTTGGATCAATAAGATTTTAGATAGGTTCTTCTTCACTAATTGTCCGATAAAATTTGATGGTGTGGATAGCTGCGAACTTGTTGAAGATAATTAGCGGTCTTAGATGATTTTATGGATTTTTTCCTCATCTGTGAAGAGTCTTACAAAATAATAGTTGATGTGGCCTTACTGTGGATCAAAAGTCAAGAAAACATACAATATACCTAAATTTATTTTTTTCCATAAATATCCATGCAACAATAGGTTTCTAAATCTCGGATTTCGATCAATTAGATTTATGTGATTCCCGATATGCAGCCAATTTCGACTTCTCTTTAGTGGGTTTTAATTCGATGAGATTCTTTTAAAATAGAAAGTCAGTCAAGGAAAGATACTGGATCTTGAGCTGTCGACGATCGAGTTTTCTGAAGACCAAAAAATCTGTCATACTGAGCACTTTGATCTTGGATTTTCAGTCAATAGAGAGTTGCTGGTGATTGAAAAATCGAGCAATTTGGTTTTTCAACCTTTACTTCGGTTTGTCAGGTTTTTTATGTCAGGCATGGGATATCGCTTCACCATAATTTTTGTTTCCGAATGGGTAAGAGTGAGGAAGTATACGATTTTGAAATATGTGTATGCCTAAGGACGTGAGAATTCTTGCAGGCGCATCCTGGTTAGGAAAAACTCGGTTGTGATCGGTCTAACTAGGAGAAACTGAAGAATTTACCAAAAGATTTAGTGAGTAACTGTCGGTTTTGTTTCACACCTTTATTTGGCGCCTTTCAAGATATAATGCAGGAAGTTAGACAGTTTACAGAAGATGGTCATAGATCTCAGAAAATCGCGGTACATGGTTAAAATATAGCAAGATAGTAGATGTATGAAGTTCGAAAACAATAAGAAATGATACAGGTAGGAAAATAATGCTAGACAAAATCTCATTCCTTCTTGTCTCAAGAAATTTGTCAAGGAACTCTGACTTCACCTATAAAAGACTGTTATTTTCCCGCTTAAACAGAGAATCATATCAAATAAAACAAGTGGGTAAGTGTACATATTTGCTTGTCATTGGATCAGAAATCTTCGATTAAAGGTCTTTGTCGATCAACAGCTATTCGGTAGTTGATTGCAAGAACCAGTCGGTAATGACGGATCGGAGGAACACTGACAACTGACGAAGAGCTGTTTTGATAGGTTCAAATTAAATATCTTTTCACAAAGTATCTCAAGGATTTTGATGAATTTATTCATCGAATGATTGGTCACGGTCCAAAGTTTAAGAACTGTTAAACTATATAACTTGTAAATTATTTGTTGAGCATGCTGCTACTGTTTTTATATTGTACCGTGTCTATTGATTTGGTTGAAGACATCAAGCGAACATGTCTTTTGTTTATAAATTTTAAGATATTTCTATAGAATATTTCAAGCAAGAAAAGTCTGCTATATTATGTTAGGCCTAAATAAGATGCAAAATCAAATAATGGAAAGTGGTAGACCGTAGGAACACTGATGACCGCCTACGAATAGCTCAAAACATGTTGCATTAGAGAATACGAATATCAAATAGTAAGATTCACTTCTTATACAATTAATATTCATCAATGGGGAAGTTAGGGTTTTCTGAGGATGCATATTTGAACAAAGACAAACTTTCAACAGAAATAATAGATAATGACGACATAAATTTCAGTTGAGAGTCAAGCGGATCGTAGTGATGAGCGTTACTTGTGTTTTAGTTTATTCAATTTATTAATTAGTTAATAATTAGTCAAAATGTATAGTAGATTCAGATTCTCTACACTCGATTATGCATTGGTCAAATTTTATAGAGAAATAATTAATAATACGTTAATGATTGGCTAGTTATTAAAATTATCGAAGGTTCGGTCCCCAAAGAAATAGAATTTCTACTAATGCTTGGTAATCACCTTCTCAAAAATATGTGGCTCGTGAATGTCTAACGTGCTATTTCTCACTCTTAGGAGATAGATCGTATGTATAGATGCCATGCGTGATTACTTCCGTGGCGCCCTCATTGGCTGAAGAAATTTTCTCAGTTCAATTGAAGTTCAACTATCCAAATTTCAAGTTTTGACATATATGAGTTGGGGCAGAAAATTCATTTTAATTTGAAAAACAGATACTTACATATTAAAATGAGTTTCCGAACTCCCCCCCAACTCAACCGAAACTTAAACAATACACTTCTTTCTATATTTTTTTTTTTTAATTAAATCAATTTTATATGCTTATTTTCGAAAAGAGTTTATTGTAATCTCCGTGAAATTAAACATAATTGATAGGAAAATAAATGAAACAAAAAACAGAAGAATTCTAATAGCACTTTTGTCACTCAATCATAACAGATACCTATTTAATTTTCAATAACGATATATATGTCGATGATTGATGTTTCACAATATTGATATTTTCTGACGTTTTTCTGAGTAATATTTGCACTATTTTATTTCACAACACATAGGCACAATTTATTTGCCTTCTTCAAGTTTCATATTCAACTTGTTTTTTGAAAGTAAGAGTGTTTTTGTCTTTCAATCTAATATTTGTATATTAGGCAGAATAACTTTAGTCAATCAAAAATGTTCTACTTGGTGACTATATCGACTAGCATAGGCAGATGATCCAACAGATAATATTTGTTATTCAAAGTTCTTAAAATTTCGTGCTGCAATACTTTAAGATATTGCTACATTAGAAAAATGTAATCGATGCAATCACTAAAATTGTTTGCAAGATTGACACTAGAAAAGACTACCATTTAGGTCATAATGAGGTGTTTACGACACATTTTCCTATCTTGAAAAGCGATGTTAATGATAATAGTGCAATAAAACATCTCAATTCGAACCTACATTGAAATCACCAGTGACAAATACGAGCACTGTCAAAATCAACAATTGAACTAATATGATCGAAATGCCTATTATATATGCATGGCAAATATGCATCTCATCGCTTACTTCTTGACATATTCAGTGTTTGGGACAATCAAAACGTGTTGTTTCTCAGTAGGTTGAAATGGTCAGCACGATATGAATATCACGAAAAATTCATCTCTAGCTTTGCCATCATCACGACTGACACCTTATCAACGGAAGGCCGTCAATTGGTTTCAAAAAGTTTCTTGGATGTTCAATAAATGAGGCGCACAAATCTTAATAAGATTGGCGACAACATTTTTGTGCAAAGACCAACGATTTTCGCCATCCTAGGTAGTGTCTAATCAGATGTTATACGTCATGAGACGAAATGAGAAAGTACTGTCAGTAGAGACCATAGCTGGAAGAAACGTAGGAAAAGTAGATAAAAAGATGGATACTTCACACACATAAAAGTCAACAAGTGTCAAAATCCTCAACTAGAATATCGAGAAAGTTTGATAATGATGATGACCACGATTTTCTTCGTAAATTTGTTTATGATATATTTGCATATTTCTTTTGTATAAGATTTACCTTTAGTAAAAATATTTTGTATTTTGTGCACAACAAACTGTCGTGCTTATTCCATTGAATAAATAAAGCGAACGAACAGAAGTAATTACAGCCAACAGGGATATTATTCAGAACGGAAAATATTCATAAATCAATGCAGCATATTCCATAGTTGCAAAAAAGGAAGTTTGATATATTACGCTATTTAACAAGTGAAACTGTTAGAGCTTAATCATTCAAATTTTTGGGCGCAATTTGACTGATGTATATAAGAACGAATGCATATATACATTTTTTGTATACAGGTGCACTCAAATATCAATATCTCAAGTATTCGAAGTTCAAACATGCAACTTTGCCATATATTAATCTTGACTATACTGATCATTATCGTTTTCTCAGGTAAATCATGCAGAAGACATACGAGTAATCGTTTGAATCTAGTTTGACTGATATTTATAGATCTATTTCCAGTTGTCACGGGAAAAGATGACTATTCAGAACAGGGGCACGGATGTACTAACGAACAGCTCTGTGATGCTTGGTGTCAAAGTAAAGGTTACAAATACGGTCGCTGTCATTTCCCTGCGTATCAAGTATGTAGTCGTATCTGCCACTGTTCTGACTACAATACGGGTTATTGCGTCTACACGATGAATCGATAGATGAAAAAGTACATGACTCTCGAATATTTCATTTTTTTTTCCTTCATTGAAATATATTATTCCAGTTTATCTAATCTCATCCTAATAGAACATTAATATAACTTAAAACAAGGGAAAAAACACTTTCGCTGTCGATAGTGAATATTGATTATCGAGATCATATTGACTACGATAATGAAGCAAGTCTTCTGAATAGATATGAAATAAAGAAATCTATTTACGATAGAACAAATGTCTTTGAAAGTTCTATAAGTATGCTTTACGTCGAAAATATTTGATACTAAATAACGAAATATGATTCATTCCAGGATGGTCATGCATATTAATTAAATCGTTAAAAGCTCTACAATTTGCAAAGTGAAGCTTATTGTAATTTTTTTCGAAAAAAAACAAAATTCTCTGCGTTCACTTTTGTGTACCATCGATATTTGGTCGCTTAAAATTTCGTCTATTTTCAAAAGAAAAAGTGTAACTAGAAAATAATCGATCCTATTTAAATTGTAAAGCTTTTCACATTGCATCTTATTCAAGTAAATGTTCGTGTTCTTTCTGTTAACATAAACAAACAAAGATCATAATTTGTAGATGTTGAACAATGATATTGAATGGTATCATATAACGTCTATCAAAATGAATATTTGATCATTTCTAATCATCCGATGTACAACAAATCACTTTCTCACTACGAGACCAACATCGAATAATTTCCGGAGCAATTATAAGGCGCGTTGTTTTATGCTAGTTCTACAAGTCTCAACTTGATTCATTGAGTTTAAGGTCAGTTTTGACCTTGGTTATATAAGGAGAATTGTGAATAGCCAGGTCACATTTTGGACCAGTCATTTTTGATATTTTGAGTGACATGCAAGCACATATTTGAAAAGTTTTAACTAGAATGAAGAATTAACCGGGAAAAAGTAATAATACTATCCAATTGATTACGAATTTGGGTATCATCTGTTTGATACAGAAGCTCCTTCGTTCTCATTTTACAGAGAATCGAAGCAATTCTTTTACTATAAATAGAGCATTCAAAAAGAGGTTAAAAAATCTTAGAAAAAAAAAACTTGTCTTCTGTCACTTTTAGTTACCATAATGTGTAAATCGATACAATACTCACCCGTACCCACTCTCAGCGGAAATTTTTGAAAAAACTGACCTGAGGGAGGGTATGGGTGAGTTTTGGTCAAAAATTTTTTTTTCATTGAAACACATTGTAAGAGTTAGATTTTTCTGCTGATTCCGAATATAACATTTTGTGTGAAAATAAAATTATGATGATAAAAATAGCTAAATATGGAAGATTTTTCATAGAAGAAAGAGAGTAAAAAATGAAAAGAATGCGTGTATATTTGGAGAGAGGAAAAAAAGAAAGTGAATTCCTTTTAGAACATCTACCTAACTTCTTCTTACTTTTATATCAAAATTTTCTTTCATTTTAGATAAATATGAAAAATTCAATAACTAAACAGAATATCCTGAAATCACACAACATCATCCAAACTAGTAGTGAAAGCTTAGTCACAAAACTGCTCATTCTATTTACTTTCCCACCTCTGATTATCCTTAGTCAAGTTTTAAAAGATATTAATAATCAATCATTAATAACGAGTTAATTAATAACTAATGGTGATTAATGGTAAATTATTAATTAATGAATTAATTGAAACTAATCTCATATGCGAACTTATCCGCCTCGATTACCCTACGATCAAGTTTTATGCAAAATAATTCCCTCTGTTTTCATATTATTCTTCAACCAATCAGCGAAGTGCGGGCACATACGCAAGCAAGCAAACAATTTATTCTTGCTAGACTTCTCTCTACGAGAAAGAGAATACAAAAATTTGCTCATGCTATCTGTTAGATATATTATCACAACCTTGTCCATCTTCTTTGATACCGACAGTAGAATAAATTTCGAGAGTAAGTTTCCTTAATTATTCATAACCAAAAGATTGACTTGGTTTATTCATGGAAATATTGGTAATTTTACTCAATATTTCCCGCCGTTTCGATTCAACACTAGTTTGTAAAAGTTGAATGCATTCTCGTTTAGCAGTGTGTGAGTTTTCTGCTAATCTCTGTATGCTGCTATTTGTATGGGAAAAAACTCGTTTTTTTTCATCTTCAACTCGCTGTTGTAATGAATCTAAATGTTTTGACATTTGGAGTTCTAATTTAGCAATAAATTGCTCTATTATTCTTTGATAGTAGTCTTCTACTAGTTTCATTTGAGAATGATCTTCATTCATTATTTTCTTAATAACCACCTCTCGTTCTTCAGCAAGTCGATTCATAACTTCTTCTTCCAAGGATGAAATTTTCGATAAACGATCACGAAGTATTTCATCAGCTTCTATAGCAATATCATGAAGTCTAGGCAGATATCTATTAATATCGTCTGGAACAGCTGAATCAATGCAACCATATGTTTGATTTTGAGCGTATATAACAATATCCGATGAATCCCCATGAAGAAAGTATTTCTCCTCCGGACTATTATTTTGTGGTACTGGAGGTAGATATTTTGTGCCACACGACTGCTTTTTAGAATCTGATGTAAACTATAATATAGAAGGACATAAATTTTCCGTTCATTTAATCAACAAAGAACTTAGAGAAGAAATTAATAAGAGGATAGCAGTTCATGTCCTACAAATAGAAAAACTAATTAACAGAAAACTGATTTAGTTATTCAATTACAATCAAAAAATAACAATAAGTTTGCAGTACTCGAAGAGTATGAGAGTATTAAAATATTGTTTCTGAAGCTCCTTTGAGGCAAAAAAAATGAAACTAGAAATATAACCAAGCGAAAGTGATCATTCAATACATTGCGATTATATCGTCGTATATAAAGGAGAGATATATTAATTGAAATAAGCGATTTAGTTTAGAATGTTCCCTAGGCTGAAAGGATAGGGTCTAGAAACCTAAATTTTCTGTGTTTGTATCGGTGACAAAGGTCGCTTGAGTGTTTTGGCCTGTTCTCCGAGGTAAATGCATTATTTTAGTGAATTTCGTAGTCACATTCTCGATTTTATCTTTTGCCATTTTTTGCTAAGAAACTTTGAAAGAAGTATCGTACATGTTCTTTTTTTTTCAAATATCGATCTTCTCTGATTTGCTTTTCGTTTTCGTGTTTTATCGCGCTTTTCTTAATTTCACTTTGGAATATGTTATTATCATAAATAGTTTAATTTTCATTGAGTTTGCTCACTTAAAATACGAATTTGCAATGAAATAACGGTGCCAACTCGTCTTCTACTGACTTTAATTCTTCCAGTAAGATTGAAGAGTATGTGAAAATTTTCTAATTTAGTTGGATATTGATGTGCACTATCACCTTCTGTATATAGTATTTGTTCAGCGTCTTATTCTCCAAAAAGTTGCCGTCAATAGATATTCAAATGTTGACTTCTAAGGACCAAATACGAGCTTTTCATGCCCGTCGTGCACTCGTAGAGACTGCTGAACAAAAAGAGAGTCGACTGACTAATCTTCATGTCAATCAAACAAATGAAGAAAAGCAGAAGCATCTTGCATCTCGTAGCCAATACGAAGTGAAACGTCTAGCCAACAAACGTGCAAAAGAAAACGCAAAGCAGAGAAATGAACCGCCGACAAAACCTACTAGCGCGCGAGACTGATGCGGAACGAAATATTAGATTAGAGCGTGATTGTGACTAACACCGGCAAGACTCACAGTTTCTTTGCTTTTTCTATCAAACATTCTTTTCTTTTCTCTTTCACTCGTAGGGCAAAAACACGTGCGAGAGTTGATTCAAATATGGCAATGAACCGAAACTGCGCTGTGTCTGGCTATAAAATTGTGACTCAAACTTGGTCACAATTAACTATCAGATCATTTCCGAACCTTCATCTTCTTCGACCTCAGAGCGAAGAGATACTCGATTCTGTTCTGAAAATTGATTTTTCACGATTTACTAGTAAGAATCTATATTGATCGCAAATCATCATTTTGAAACGTTTTCTAAATCAAAATAGGCTATGTTTAGCGATCATCAGAAACCTTTTCTGGTTTCGATGTTCTCGTGAATGGAGCAATATTGGGACGACGCGGGATCGACACGACAACTGGTTCGATAGTCGTGTACCATGGTTGTCAGACCTCTTTACAAAACAACGCTATGCCCGCATCGGCTTTGAGTCGCTTATACTCGCCAGATAATGCTTCAGATGAGGAATAACTTTCATACTGTATATAAAATTGACGTTACTTAATATTTTTAAGCTGTTCATGCATAAAGACGGAACATTACTATATTTAAACCCAAATTGTTTTAAAGTTTGTCAGTTAATGATATCCTAACTATGAACGGTAGAGAGATTTAACAGTTTTCGCGAATGCTATCGATACCCAAAATTTCGACTACAAAAGCTTAACAATTGGTTCTTTCGAAATTTCTTGTTTCAGAATCTCCAATTCTTCGGTCAATCAAATATATTCAACCATCTGTACTATACGATAAAGTGAATCTTCATTCGATGAATATTATTTCTTTTTTTTTACAACTTTTAGACATTTACAGGTTTGGAAATAATATTATTCCATGGAGATAACGCTATAATTACGAATAGCAACCATAATGAATTTTATACTAAATGAAAGCCTGTAAAAAATGGGGTTTCCTGATACGAAACTGTAAGAGTTTTCAAGATATTTTCATATAAGAACAACAGGACGTAAAAGGATGACCCTATTTCTCAATCGAATCCACGTCTTATGATCGTTTAAACAAAGGTCTTTTCGATTTTTCTACGAAAAATATCTGTTTTTTTTTGCTCTACAGTTCCCTAAAAATAGATTAGAACGAATGTATTCTACGAGATTGCGAAACTTTTGAAGGCTTATTATATGAGAATATCTTGAAAACTCTTACAATTTCGTATCAGGAAACCCCATTTTTTACAGGCTTTCATTTGGTATAAAATTCATTATGGTTGCTATTCGTAATTATAACGTTACCTCCACCTCCCTGGAATAATATTATTTCCAACCCAGTATATTTCTGTTCTTTGTAATTTTACCTGCTGAACTTTAAACTGATTTTACTGTTAATTGATTTTTAATTACGAAATTCAAAAACACTGGGCCTTTTCCTTGTAGCACATTTTTTTTATTTCAGTCAGAGATGTACTCTTTGATACTCTCAGCTTTATATCTAATCATATCACATGTCATCGTGTTTCAGTCTAGGGACGAGTGAATCGGCGTCGGATGAACCTTACTTGTTTATTTTAGGTATATATGGTCATTCAAATGATACTGTAAGTATGTTATTATGAAAAAGATAGGTGCGTAAGTAGATAGATAGATAATATTTGAAAAATCGCTAAAGTCGACGAATTTGGCGATTAAATTATGCTACATTGAAGAGGAAGAGAAGAGCTATCATTTGAAAAAAAAACACAATTCAAAATACATATATTTATTACAAAGTTATAGTCATTTTACTAATTTTGAGTGAAAAATTTCACGTTGCATTTTTTAAAGAATCAAAAATATTTTTGTAATGTTTGAATCATCAAGACCAATCAAAATATGATTTTCTACATTGTCTTAGTAGAGATTTTTATATGATTCGATCGAGTTCGACAAGTTCTACCAGAATATGGACATCCAAAAATAACTCTGAGTTTCTTCTCAATACGAAACTTGAAAGAAATGAAATAGACTAATAAAAATCTGGCATATCATGCATTGCAGAATATACTTAACTTTTAATAACTTTGATAGACCGACAGTCGATCGACTAAAGTTATTGGAAGTTAAGTGCACTTTCTTTAATCCAAGATATCTGAGATTTTTATTATTAGCCTTTCTGTTTTTCACCCAGTTTGCATCAGAAACAGGACCAATAAACTTGTTGATATTCATATTCTTGTAGAACTTGACGAGTTCTATCGAACCATATAAAGAAATCTGGAAAACAATATTTCGAACTATGTTTTTTTTCCGAATGATAGCGCTTCTCTTCCTCTTTAAAATGACATAATTTGATCGAAACTTTTGGACTACCCTTTAGATATAACAGTTATTCATAAATTATATATGACATTTGTTAGCATCATAAGTGAGCTATCGAATGGGTCAAGCAGTGTCACTGATGTTATGTGACAGAACGAAGAAAAAGGTGCTCTTCACGGGACTCGAACCACGTATCTCCTGCTATCCGGGCAAGCGTCTTAGCCAGTTAGACCAGAAGAGACATCTTAATCTTCGTTTAGCGTATGGACGTATTATCCAAGACGCTAACAACATTGTACAACTTGAAGAAATCTACATTATTTATCCACTTCATCAACAAATAGGAAATTCATCATGTACTTAATAATGATCTTAAGCTTATGTTAACTAATTCTTCCAAAATTATGAAATTGATTACATGACATACAAATGTAATAGAATATCACAGTCATAAATAAGTTTAAGAAAGTATCAGCGTTTTCTATTGAAGATATGATATTACCGTGTGTTTTTTTTCTTCCTACATTCTTTAAAGAGAATAAAAATAACATTCCTGCATATCATAAGAATAAATGAAATTGTTTCCCACAATCATTGCAAATGCCAATTTTGAAGGCATATCATCAACTACTTCGCAGTTGCATTGTTTCACGTATTTCTAAGTGATATTTAGTAGGCAGCTATCCTTATAATGGAACTCGTATAGAGAGGAAATGTCTACGCCCGTACGAATAGTTTCACATTCATTTTCTTATCATTTTTTATAGAAGCCACATATAAATACAGGTGTTACTATCATGATATCATTCACATCGCTTATTCTTCACATCTATATACAATCATTATAAGTAAGTATCGTCTTTTCTCTAATACGAATAAATTCATTTTTTTTATTTCTACATCAAATTTTCATCCGATATACACCATCAAAATTTTATTCGAACACTAGCAATTAATAGTATCGCTGTAGTCAAACATCAGAAATACAAATACATTAGCGGATTTTGAATATATTTATTATTCAATTGCTAAATCTATAGAAGTATCACAATATATGAATCGATTCTTCTTTCAGCATATGATATTAACAACATTAAATCATCATCAAACAAAATAACAAATAACAAGTCATCAGTTATCATTATATTTAATGAATTAAACATCAACTCAATAAAACTGAATCATCGTTCCTCAGATACTAACAGTAATTATTTTCATACATCCTCTTTATCCAAAACTAATCTAACAAACAACAAAAAC